>AWOL01S0123757.1:0-18160 GCA_000715115.1 Nicotiana otophora
CTAGGCCGTCTCATGTGAGACAGCATCCTTTTCTATCAATCACCCTGTTTCATATTTCTTGCACATCTCTTCTTTTATTGGTACTAGTGGTCACAATTGTATTATTTCTCTTGGCACGTTGGCCGTATTTCATATTTCACATTGAGCATTACGTATTTTGTATTTCATGTTTCGTATTTCATGCACACCTTTTTACATTCAACCCTCATCATGGACTTTTCAACAATAAGGAATTTCTATTGAAGACATTTAAGCACACATATGAGCAAATATGGGTCTTAGGCACATTACAGTTTCTTACATAATTTTCATTAGTTTTCAGTGGAAACACAACTTGATGCCAAGGCATTTATATATGCAACCAATACTTTGAACACAATCTCAAATAGTAGTACAGCATAACAAGAGCATTGAATTACATATTGATCACGGATGTCTTTTGACACCAGCTTATCCGTGTTAATCGATTCACAATGAGAAATTCGGGACATACATGGATATTGTGGGGTTCAATTTTAAGAGAATCGTTTAGCCAACATACCTCACTTGAGCTTCTTTAGACTATAAAATGTTCTGTAATTCATAGCAACTTCGATCTATTTTAGAAATGTAACAAATTGAACCAAAATTAGGAAGATGATCATGGTTCTAGCTCATTCGAGCATTTTATCAAACACTAGGTGCATATTAAGGTTTAAAGGCCCTTTTATGGAGGATTCCATCATCCCACAACCCACGATTTGTTTGTTTTGACCATTTGGCCCTTACACTTTTCCCTATCGAGACTCTGTTTGACATGACTTTGGTATGAAATAAATTTCTTGCATCGAACTTGATTTATTCGATGGTAAAGCCCCCCCAATATTCCAGGTTGATTGTAAAGAAGCATTGTATACTATTGAATTGTCTTCAGGTAGAACATAGTTGTTGTCTCATTAAAAAATCTTGCCGGAAAGACCCGATTGGGATAAAAACCGATCTAAGTAAAAAAGAGTGCAACACGTACTTTAAAACCTGAGGTCTCAATGTCTTTGGTCGAACTCCTGCATTGAGTTAGCATCGAATATATATATGGACGAAAGAAAGAAGAACATCATACCTTTAACAATAATATCGTTTGAGAAGTGATATGTTCCAGTTGTTTGGTAATGGTTCGCCATCCATCATTCCAAGTTTATAAGACCCTCCTCTGACTTTATTGAGGACTTGATATGGTCCTTCCCAATTCGGGTCGAGCTTTCCTTCATTAGGATCTCGAGTGTTGGCGGTGACTCTCCTTAGGAGTACGTTCCCGATCCTGAAGTGGTGTAGGTTGGTTCTTCTATTGTAGTACCCTTTGATTCATTGCTTTTTCGCAGCCATTCGAACAAGTGCCGCTTCTTGTTTTTCATCTAATAATTCGAGGCTAGTACTCATAGCATCGTGGTTTGATTCCTCCGACGAATGTAGAAACCTTGCACTGTGTTCTCCGACTTTGAATGGAATTAATGCTTCGGAACCATACACTAAGGAAAACAGGGTTGCCCCCGTACTGGACTTCGATGTTGTTCTATATTCCCCAAGGATTCCGGGCAGAATTTCTCTCCATTTCCCTTTAGCTTCGTTCAACCTTTTCTTCACGTTTTGGATGATAGTCTTATTTGTCGATTTGGCCTATCCGTTCCCACTAGGGTGATATGGTATTGACAATATCCTTTTTATTTTATGGTCTTCGAGAAATTTTGTCACTTTACAACCGATAAAATGCTTACCATTGTCGCATACTATCTCTGCGGGTATCCCAAATCGACACACGATGTGATCCCAGATGAAGTCTATAACTTCTTTTTTTCTCATTTTCTTGAACGCCTGTACTTTAACCCATTTAGAGAAATAGTCAGTTATAAACAAAATGAATTTAGCCTTACCTCGGGCCGATGATAGATGGCCGACGATATCTATCCCCCATTTCATGAATGACCATGGAGACAGGACTGAGGGAAGTCGTTCTTCGGGCTAATGGATCATCTCTGCAAACCTTTCGTATTTATCACATTTTCAAACAAACTCCTTAGTGTCTTTTTCCATGCTATCCCAGTAGTATCCTGCTCTAATGAATTTGTGAATTAGTGATTCGGCGCCGGAGTGTTTTCCACAAGTGCCTTCATGCACCTCTCGTAAAATATAATCGGTGTCTCCTGGTCCTAAACATACTGCCAATGGTCCATCGACTGTCCTTCTACATAATGTTCCATCTTCAACTAAGAGAAATCGAGCAGCTCTGATTTGTAGGGCCCTAGATTCTTTAGGGTTCGAGGGGAGTTTTCTGTTCTTCGAGTATTCAATATACTTATTCCTCCAATCATAGGTTAAGCTTGTAGAATTTATCTCGGCATGACCTTCGATTACGGATCCCGAGAGTTGAACGATAGTCGTCGAGTCCATCTCATCTTCCTCAACCGATGACCCCAAACTTGCGAGTGTGTCAGCCTCACTGTTTTATTCTCGAGGCACATGTAGTATAGTCCATTCCTTGAAACGGTGCAAAGTTACTTATAATTTGTCCAAATACCTTTGCATTCTACCTTCTCAAACTTCGAAGGTTCTATTTACTTGGTTCACCACCAGTAAAGAGTCATATTTGGCTTCAATGACTTCTGCTCCTAAGCTTTTAGCTAGTTAGAGACCTGCAAACATGGCCTCGTACTCGGCCTCATTGTTAGTCAACCTAGAAGTTCTATAGATTGCCTAATAATGCCACCCGTGGGGGTTTTCAAAAAGAGGCCGAGCCCGGACCCCTTCACATTCAAAGCACCATCTGTGAAGACGGTCCAAACCCCCGATGATGTACCCGATTTTATCAAGAGTTCTTTTTCAACGTCGGGTACAAGGGTTAGCGTGAAATCGGCCACAAAGTTTGCTAAAATTTGGGACTTCATGGCTGTGTGGGGTTGATATTCAATATCATAGCCACTGAGTTCAACAGCCGAGTTAGCCAATCGGCCCGACAGTTCGGGCTTGTGCAAAATATTACGAAGTGGGTAGGGGGTTAACACGCATATGGGGTGACATTGAAAGTATGGTTTTATCTATCTAGAGGCGCTTATCAGTGCAAGTGCCAATTTCTCTAATTGTGGATATCTAGTTTCTGCTTCTCCTAAGGTTCGACTTACGTAATAAAAAGGAAATTGCATACTTTGCTCTTCTCGAACTAGTATGCCACTCACCGCGATTTCCTATACCGCCAAGTATAAGTAAAGTTTCTCATCTTCCTTCGGTATCTGCAGCAGTGGTGGGCTCAACAAGTATTGCTTCAATTCATCCAATGCCTGTTGGCATTACGGGGTCCAGGCAAAATCGTTCTTCTTTTTGAGTAGAGAGAAAAATTTGTGGCTTCGATCCGCCGACCTTGAAATGAATCGACCTAAGGTGGCTATCCGTCCGGTTAACTTTTGCACGGCTTTTACACTATCCACAACGGCAATGTCTTTGATGGCCTTTATCTTACTGGGGTTGATCTCAATTCCCCGATTCGAAAGCATATTTCTCGGGGTTGAGCTTCATATTATATTTCCTTAAAATCTCGATCTTCTGCTGCAAATAAGTCAAATGGTCCTCTGCGCGCAGAGACTTAATTAGCATGTCATCAATATAAACTTTTATTGATTTTCCTATTTTGCGTCGAACATTTTATGTGCTAGGCGTTGGTAAGTAGCTCCTGTATTCTTTAGCCTGAAGGGCATTACATTATAACAATACGTTTCATGCTTGGTGATAAATGAAGTCTTTTCCCGGTCCTTCAGGTTCATTTAAATTTGATTGTACCCGGAGTAGGCATCGAGAAAAGTAAGGATCTTGTGGTCGGCAGTGGCATCGATCATGCGATTAATGTTAGGCAGTGGAAAAGAATCTTTGGGGTACGCCTTGTTTAAATCTTTATAATCTACACACATTCTAAGTTTGTTCCCTTTTTTAGGGACTACAACTGCATTGGATAACCATTCAGGATATTTTACTTCCCGAATTGACCCTATTTTGAGACGTTTAGTTACCTCGTCCTTTACAAATGCGTGCTTTTCCTCGGACTGAGGTCTTCTTTTTTGTTTCACCAGTTTGAACCTAGGCTCCAGGCTCAGTTGGTGCGTTGTTATTGACGGTGGGATCCCTGTCATGTCCAAATAGGACAAATCAAAACAATCTATGTTATTGATAAGAAATTGAATAGGTTTTTTCTTGAGTTCGGGGGTCAATCCCGTTCCCAGGTATACCTTTTTCTCGGGCTGATGTGCGATCAATATAACATGTTCCAGCTCATCGACTGTTGATTTGGGCATCCCATCATAGCATCTCAGCCTTTATGGGCAAAATCATCAATGTATACCAACTTATTAGGTGGTGGTGTGTATATAACGCCGTAACCTTTTCCTATATCCCATATACATATAATATATGCGTATATAACGTCATCTGGTCATGGGTAAATATATATGTACAAATGAATGTAATGCATAATTAAGTAAGTCAATACGATCTCTTGAAATGTCATGAGACCCATGAACAGACGTTATGGTAGTAGGACACATGGGGAATCCAGAACATAGGCACATCTAGTACGTCTATGAATAGAGTCATTTATGAAAGTTGTAAGTTTGCTTATTTCGTTTGTATCATATGGATAATGGAAAAAGGAAAGAAGGGATAGCCTTAACATATCTTACTTGAGGAAATAATCAACTACTTTCACTTGAGCTTTCTAAGAACATTATTCTCTTTCCAGGAAAATAAGAGAAAAAGGGCCTCCACTTCCGAAAACCCAAAACCGAAGGCTCGTAAGTCGAGGTAAAATACCATCCCTTTAACCTTAGAATCCGTTCGGCGTCTGAGGGATGAAGAAGAGGAAGACGAAAAAGACGATGGGTCTGAACTGGTGGCTCGAGTGAAGAAAACCATCGATGCCCCATAGGTAGCTATATCGATGGTGGTTTACAACGCTCCGCCTCGAACTGAGGATATATCGGATAAAGATTCAGGCAAAGTCCCCGAGCCGTTGGGGATCGAGGATATCTCTCATTGGGCCATCCCTGACTCTCTTCGATCCAACGAGAATGCCCCAAGCAACTCATTTGGGGGCCCTTGAGGTAGATGGATCTCATGAGGGAGATGGCCCTTTTCGTGATTTGTTTACCGTTGTCGAGGACGTTGTTGGCACTAGTGATGCATCAGATTGTTTCCTCGTAGTGCAACATTCTTTGAATCGGGTAAGCCTTAACTTTCCTTGCAGGATGCAGCAGTTCATCGAGAAGCATGTTCTCGGTCTCGAACAGAGCTGCGTTGATACAAGGCCAACATTCAATGGGTCACAGAGCAGAGGAACGCCCTTAAACTCCTCTTATGGCAAAGGGGATAGGAAATCAAAGACCTCCGACCTAAGTTGGCCAAGGCTCACTATGATCAGACCGATCTGTCCGAGCAGGTAATGATACTTTTAAAAGCCTATGGTCTCGATACCGGAACAATGGCTAATATTTTGGTCTCACAACTGTAGCAGAAAATTGAGATGATTCAGAAACTCCGTGAGGAGGTCAATGTGGTAAAAGCGGAGTCCTTGAAGTGGAAAGAAGGTATGGACTGCTTTGCTGTAGAGAGAGAGGCTGCTCGAGCCCAATTATCATCGGCCAAAAACCAACTTCAAAGTATGAAGGAGAAAAGCTCGGTTCAGGCAAGAAGAGTAGAGGAGCTAGAGGCTCGGTTGTCCTCTGAACTGTCCAAGGCCGAATCTGAAGTCGAAAAGGCAAAGGCCAATGCAGATGTATTCGTGGNCTTTAGCCTGAAGGGCATTACATTATAACAATACGTTTCATGCTTGGTGATAAATGAAGTCTTTTCCCGGTCCTTCAGGTTCATTTAAATTTGATTGTACCCGGAGTAGGCATCGAGAAAAGTAAGGATCTTGTGGTCGGCAGTGGCATCGATCATGCGATTAATGTTAGGCAGTGGAAAAGAATCTTTGGGGTACGCCTTGTTTAAATCTTTATAATCTACACACATTCTAAGTTTGTTCCCTTTTTTAGGGACTACAACTGCATTGGATAACCATTCAGGATATTTTACTTCCCGAATTGACCCTATTTTGAGACGTTTAGTTACCTCGTCCTTTACAAATGCGTGCTTTTCCTCGGACTGAGGTCTTCCTTTTTGTTTCACCAGTTTAAACCTAGGCTCCAGGCTCAGTTGGTGCGTTGTTATTGACGGTGGGATCCCTGTCATGTCCAAATAGGACAAATCAAAACAATCTATGTTATTGATAAGAAATTGAATAAGTTTTTTCTTGAGTTCGGGGGTCAATCCCGTTCCCAGGTATACCTTTTTCTCGGGCTGATGTGCGATCAATATAACATGTTCCAGCTCATCGACTGTTGATTTGGGCATCCCATCATAGCATCTCAGCCTTTATGGGCAAAATCATCAATGTATACCAACTTATTAGGTGGTGGTGTGTATATAACGCCGTAACCTTTTCCTATATCCCATATACATATAATATATGCGTATATAACGTCATCTGGTCATGGGTAAATATATATGTACAAATGAATGTAATGCATAATTAAGTAAGTCAATACGATCTCTTGAAATGTCATGAGACCCATGAACAGACGTTATGGTAGTAGGACACATGGGGAATCCAGAACATAGGCACATCTAGTACGTCTATGAATAGAGTCATTTATGAAAGTTGTAAGTTTGCTTATTTCGTTTGTATCATATGGATAATGGAAAAAGGAAAGAAGGGATAGCCTTAACATATCTTACTTGAGGAAATAATCAACTACTTTCACTTGAGCTTTCTAAGAACATTATTCTCTTTCCAGGAAAATAAGAGAAAAAGGGCCTCCACTTCCGAAAACCCAAAACCGAAGGCTCGTAAGTCGAGGTAAAATACCATCCCTTTAACCTTAGAATCCGTTCGGCGTCTGAGGGATGAAGAAGAGGAAGACGAAAAAGACGATGGGTCTGAACTGGTGGCTCGAGTGAAGAAAACCATCGATGCCCCATAGGTAGCTATATCGATGGTGGTTTACAACGCTCCGCCTCGAACTGAGGATATATCGGATAAAGATTCAGGCAAAGTCCCCGAGCCGTTGGGGATCGAGGATATCTCTCATTGGGCCATCCCTGACTCTCTTCGATCCAACGAGAATGCCCCAAGCAACTCATTTGGGGGCCCTTGAGGTAGATGGATCTCATGAGGGAGATGGCCCTTTTCGTGATTTGTTTACCGTTGTCGAGGACGTTGTTGGCACTAGTGATGCATCAGATTGTTTCCTCGTAGTGCAACATTCTTTGAATCGGGTAAGCCTTAACTTTCCTTGCAGGATGCAGCAGTTCATCGAGAAGCATGTTCTCGGTCTCGAACAGAGCTGCGTTGATACAAGGCCAACATTCAATGGGTCACAGAGCAGAGGAACGCCCTTAAACTCCTCTTATGGCAAAGGGGATAGGAAATCAAAGACCTCCGACCTAAGTTGGCCAAGGCTCACTATGATCAGACCGATCTGTCCGAGCAGGTAATGATACTTTTAAAAGCCTATGGTCTCGATACCGGAACAATGGCTAATATTTTGGTCTCACAACTGTAGCAGAAAATTGAGATGATTCAGAAACTCCGTGAGGAGGTCAATGTGGTAAAAGCGGAGTCCTTGAAGTGGAAAGAAGGTATGGACTGCTTTGCTGTAGAGAGAGAGGCTGCTCGAGCCCAATTATCATCGGCCAAAAACCAACTTCAAAGTATGAAGGAGCAAAGCTCGGTTCAGGCAAGAAGAGTAGAGGAGCTAGAGGCTCGGTTGTCCTCTGAACTTCCCAAGGCCAAATCTAAAGTCGAAAAGGCAAAGGCCAATGCGGATGCATTCGTGGCCATCTATCGGACTGATGCTGAAGCTGCTCAGGTACAAGCAAGCAAAGAAGACGAGACCGCCAACACTCAAGCACATTAGGTTGTTGAACTTACTAAATGCCGATCTCGGAGGGAAACCCTCGAGGAGATCCATGCTCGTGGTTTCGAACTCATTGAAGAGATAAAAAGGGCTAAAGAGCTCGAAGCCGATGCTGAAGCCTTGGCTTCCGATGATGATGATGATGATGATGGGAGCAAGAGCGGGGAGGAGCCTGATGGAGAAGAGGCCGCTCCTGGAGAAAACCAAGAAACGTAGCCCTTAGTTTCTATTTCGGATATTGCAAACAATCATGTAAACAATCTTGTCTATATATATATATATATATATATATCAATATCTTTTCGTTTCCTGTCTTGCCTCTATTTTATTTTTCTTCCTTGTGAAGATCTGGTAACTTGTGATCAAATTTGGACCTTGTAGCCTTTACAACCGAGTGAGTTCTTGCTCAAACTTGAAGTAATATATCTCGTAGGCTTTAATGGGAGAGTGAGTGCTTGCTCGAGCTCGAAACAAGAGTAGCGCGCATGCTTAGTAGTCGAGTCAGTGATTCGAACTTGAAGTAATGTAGCCCATAGGCTTTAATGGTCGAGTGAGTGCTTGCTCAAACTTGAAATAAAAGTAGCCCACAGGCTTAGTAGTCGAGTGAGTAATTCGAACTCGAAGTATTGTAGCCCGTAGGCTTTAATGGTCTAGTGAGTTCTTGCTCGAACTCGAAATAAGAGTAGCCCATAGGCTTAGTAGTCGAGTGAGTGATTCAAACTCTAAGTAACGTAGCCCCGTAGGCTTAGTAGTCGAGTGAGTGATTCAATCTCGAAGTAATGTAGCCCGTAGGCTTTAATGGTCGAGTGAGTGCATGCTCAAACTTGAAAGAAGAGTATCCCATAGGCTTACTAGTCGAGTGAGTTATTCAAATTCGAAATAAGTGTAGCCCGTAGGCTTAGTAGTCGGGTGAGTGATTCGAACTCGAAGTAATGTAGCCCTGTAGGCTTAGTAGTCGAGTGAGTGATTCGAATTCGAAGTAATGTAGCCCGTAGGCTTTAATGGTTGAGTGAGTGCTTGCTCAAACTCAAAATAAGAGTAGCCTGTAGGCTTAGAAGTCGAGTGAGTGCTTGCTTGAACTCGAAAAAAGAGCAGCCCATAGGCTTTGTTCATATTCAGTTGGAAGTCCCCTATTTAAGGGGTAGTGGTCGGCCCTTAAGCCTGTTTGAATCGTGAAGTAGAACAAACTTTTTATAATATGAGTTATTGGTAAAGAGGTCATTATACATGTGTTCGTATTTTGTGCAAGGGCTCGAGCAAAACTATGAAAGAAGAATTGGATATTATTGAATTGTCTTCAGGTAGCACATAGTTGTTGTCTCATTAAAGGACCTTGCCAGAAAGACCCGATTGGGATAAAAACCGATCTAAGGGAAAAAGAGTATATATCATACCTTTAACAATAATATCATTTGAGAAGTGATATGTTCCAGTTTTTTGGTAATGGTTCGCCATCCATCGTTCCGAGTTTATAAGACCCTCCTCCGACTTTATCAAGGACTTGATAGGGTCCTTCCAAATTCGGGTCGAGCTTTCCTTCATTAGGATCTCGAGTGTTGGCGGTGACCCTCCTTAGAACTAGGTTCCCGATACTGAAGTGGCGAAGGTTGTTCTTCTATTGTAGTACCTTTTGATTCATTGCTTTTGTGCAGCCTTTCAAACAAGTGCCGCTTCTCGTTTTTCATCTAATAATTTGAGGCTAGTACTCATAGCCGCGTGGTTTGATTCCTCCGACGTATGTCGAAACCTTGCACTGGGTTCTCCGACTTTGACTAGAATTAATGCTTCGGAACCATACACTAAGGAAAATGGAGTTGCCCCCGTACTGGACTTCGATGTTGTTCTATATGACCAAAGGATTTCGGGCAGAATTTCTCTCCATTTTCCTTTAGCTTCGTTCAACCTTTTCTTCAGTTTTTGGATGATAGTCTTGTTTGACGATTTGGACTATCCGTTACCACTTGGGTGATATGGTGTTGACAATATCCTTTTTATTTTATGGTCTTTGAGGAATTTGGTCACTTTACTGCCGATAAATTGCTTACCATTGTCGCATACTATCTCTGCGGGTATCCGAAATCGACACACGATGTGACCCATACCTAAATTGACAAGGATCGAGCATAGGTGAAGACGTCAGACCTAATACCGGCCGAGAAGATGCCATCTCTCAAAGAATGGAACATGAAGCATAAGTGTAACTTGGCCGTTATCTCCCATTGTTTTGCCCCTTCGTTTCCTTTGTTACTGATATTCCCCCTTTTGTGGTGCAGCGGTTCCTTGGATGCCCGGTACGGTTCCCGACCTCAAGGTCTAGGTACGGGCCCATGCTTCGACTTCTACATATATAGAGCGCTCATGGCGTGATTTGTCAAAGGGACGATGGGAGGGCAAAAATCATGGTAATCTCCTCTCTCACATCATTGATAGCTCGAACTATTTTCCGTAATCAAATCCATTTTCTTGTGTGTATGATGCGGTTTTGAGACTCCTATCCGGTGAGGAGGAAACTTCAGCCTCGGTTCCTAAACCGGAGAAGGAAAATAAGAGAAAAAGGCCTTCCACTTCTGAAAACCCAAAATCGAAGGCTCGTAAGTCAAGGAAAAATACCATCCCTTTAACCTTAGAATCAGTTCAGTGTCTCAGGGATGAAGACAAGGAATAAGAAAAAGATGATGGGTCCGAACTGGTGGCCCGAGCGAAGAAAATCATCGATGCCCCACAGGCAGCTGGGTCAATGGTGGTTTATAAGGCTCCGCCTCGAATTGAGGATATATCAGAGAACGATTCGGCAAAGTCCCCGAGCCATTGGGGATCGGGGATATCTCTTATGGGGCCGTCCCTGACTCTCTTTGATCCAAAGAGAACGCCCCAAGCGACTCATTTGTGGAAGTAGTAATCGAAGACTAGCCCACTTTCCCTGTTTTTTCCGAAAGGGCGATTCGGGGAGCCCTTGAGGTAGATGGCCCTTTTCGTGATTTTTTTATCGGTGTCGGGGACGTTCTCGACACTAGTGATGCATCGGATCTTTTCCTCGGAGTGCAACGGGATTTGAATCGGGTAAGCCTTAACTTACTTGGTTGGTAATGCCATTTTGCTCGTTTTTCTTTTCTAATGTCGTTTCTTCATTCTTTGCAGTCTACAATAGTTCATCGAGACGTATGCTCTCGGTCTCGAACCGAGCTGCATCGATACGAGGCTGACCTTCAACGGGTCACGGAGGAGAGGAACGCCCTTAAACTCCTCGTAGGCCAAAAGGAGAGGAATTCAAAGACCTCCGAGCTGAGTTGGCCAAGGCTCAACAAGATCAGACCGATCTGTCCGACCAGGTAATGATACTTTTAAAAGCCTATAGGCTCTATACCAGAACGTTGGCTAATATTNTCGAAGGCTCGTAAGTCAAGGAAAAATACCATCCCTTTAACCTTAGAATCAGTTCAGCGTCTCAGGGATGAAGACAAGGAATAAGAAAAAGATGATGGGTCCGAACTGGTGGCCCGAGCGAAGAAAATCATCGATGCCCCACAGGCAGCTGGGTCAATGGTGGTTTATAAGGCTCCGCCTCGAATTGAGGATATATCAGAGAACGATTCGTGCAAAGTCCCCGAGCCATTGGGGATCGGGGATATCTCTTATGGGGCCGTCCCTGACTCTCTTTGATCCAAAGAGAACGCCCCAAGCGACTCATTTGTGGAAGTAGTAATCGAAGACTAGCCCACTTTCCCTGTTTTTTCCGAAAGGGCGATTCGGGGAGCCCTTGAGGTAGATGGCCCTTTTCGTGATTTTTTTATCGGTGTCGGGGACGTTCTCGACACTAGTGATGCATCGGATCTTTTCCTCGGAGTGCAACGGGATTTGAATCGGGTAAGCCTTAACTTACTTGGTTGGTAATGCCATTTTGCTCGTTTTTCTTTTCTAATGTCGTTTCTTCATTCTTTGCAGTCTACAATAGTTCATCGAGACGTATGCTCTCGGTCTCGAACCGAGCTGCATCGATACGAGGCTGACCTTCAACGGGTCACGGAGGAGAGGAACGCCCTTAAACTCCTCGTAGGCCAAAAGGAGAGGAATTCAAAGACCTCCGAGCTGAGTTGGCCAAGGCTCAACAAGATCAGACCGATCTGTCCGACCAGGTAATGATACTTTTAAAAGCCTATAGGCTCTATACCAGAACGTTGGCTAATATTTTTGTCTCACAACTGTAGCAGAAAATTGAGATGATCGGGAAACTCCGTGAGGAGGTCAATGTGGTAAAAGCGGAGTCCTTGAAGTGGAAAGAAGGTATGGACTGCTTTTGTTGCAGAGAGAGAGGCTGCTCGAGCCCAATTATCATCAGCCAAAAACCAACTTCAAAGTATGAAGGAAAAAAGCTCAGTTCGGGCAAGAAGAGTAGAGGAACTCGAGGCCCGATTGGCCTCTGAACTTGCCAAGGCCGAATCTGAAGCCAAAAATACAAAGGCCGATGTTGATGCATCCGTGGCCATCTATCGGGCTGATGCTGAAGCTGCTCAGGTACAAGCAAGAGAAGAAGCCGAGATCGCCAACACTCGAGCACTTTGGGTTGCTGAGCTTGCTAAGTGCCGATTTTGGAGGGAGATCCTCGAGGAGATCTATGCTCGAGGTTTTTACCTCATTGAAGAGAAAAAAAAGGGCTAAAGAGCTAGAAGCCGATGCTGAAGCCTTGGCTTCCGATGATGACGATGATGATGACGGTGACGATGATGGGATCAAGAGCGGGTTTGATCGGAGGGATGAGCCCGATGGAGAAGAGACCGCTCCCGGAGATAACCAAGAAACTTAACCCTTAGTTTCTATTTCGGATGTTGCAAACAATCATGTAAACAATCTTGTATATATGTGTATATATATATATATATATATATATCTTTTCTTTTCCCGTCTTGCCTCTATTTTATTTTCTGCCTTATTTGTTGTACCTTATGATGCTAACTTGATTTATTCGATGGTAAAGCCCCCCAGTATTCGAGGTTGATTATAAAGAAGCATTGGATACTATTGAATTGTCTTCAGGTAGCACATAATTGTTGGCTCATTAAAATACCTTGCCAGAAAGACCCGATTGGGATAAAAACCGATCTAAGGGAAAACGAGTGCAACGCGTACTTTAAAACCTGAGGTCTCAATGTCTTTGGTCGAACTCCTGCAATGAGTTAGCGTCACATATATATATGGACTACATAATAGAGAAAATCATACCTTTAACAATAATATCGTTTGAGAGGTGATATGTTCCAGTTGTTTGGTAATAGTTCGCCATCCATCGTTCCGAGTTTATAAGACCCTACTCCGACTTTATATAGGACTTGATAGGGTCCTTCCCAATTCGGGTTGGGCTTTCCTTCATTAGGATCTCGAGTGTTGGCGGTGGCCCTCCTTAGGACTATGTTCCCGATCCTGAAGTGGCGAAGGTTGGTTCTTCTATTGTAGTACCTTTCGATTCGTTGCTTTTAAGTAGCCATTCGAACAAGTGCATCATATCATTTTTCATCTAATAATTCGAGGCTAGTACTCATAGCCGCATGGTTTGATTCTTCTGACGTATGTCAAAACATTGCAATGGGTACTCCGACTTCGACTTGAATTAATACTTCAGAACCATACACCAAGGAAAACGGAGTTGCCCCCGTACTGGACTTCGATGTTGTTCTATATACCCAAAGGATTTCGGGTAGAATTTCTGTCCATTTCCCTTTAGCTTCGTTCAACCTTTTCTTCAGGTTTTGGATGATAATCTTATTTGTCGATTCGGCCTGTCCGTTCCCACTGGGGTGATATGGTCTTGACAATATACTTTATATTTTATGGTCTTCGAGAAATTTTGTCACTTTATTGCTGATAAATTGCTTACCATTGTCGCATACAATCTCTGTGGTTATCCAAAATCGACACACGATGTGATCCCAGAGGAAGTCTATAACCTCTTTTTCGCTCACTTTATCGAACGCCTGTGCTTTAACCCATTTAGAGAAATAGTCAATCATAAACAAAATGAATTTAGCCTTACCCAGGGCCGATGGTGGAGGGCCGATGATATCCATCCCCCATTTCATGAATGACCATGGGGACAGGACCGAATAAAGTCGTTCTCTGGGCTAATGGATCATCGGTGCAAACCTTTGGCATTTATCACATTTTCAAACAAATTCCTTAGTGTCTTTTTCCATACTATCCTAGTAGTATCCTGCTCTAATGATTTTGTGAATTAGTGATTCGGCGCCGAAGTGGTTTCCATAAGTGCCTTCATGCACCTCTCTTAAAATATAATCGGTGTTTTCTGGTCCTAAACATACTGCTAATGGTCCATCGAATGTCCTTCTGTATAATGTTCCATCTTAAACTAACAGAAATCGAGCAACTCTGATTTGTAGGGCCCTCGATTCTTTAGGGTTCAAGGGGAGTTTACCATTCTTCAAGTATTCAATATACTTATTCCTCCAATCCCAGGTTAAGCTTGTAGAATTTATCTCGGCATGACCTTCGATTACGGATCCCGAGAGTTGAACGATAGTCCCCGAGTTGATCTCATCTTCCTCGACTGATGACCCCAAACTTACGAGTGTGTCGACCTCACTGTTTTGTTCACTAGGCACATGTTGTAAAGTCCATTCCTTGAAACGGTGCAAAGTTACTTGTAATTTGTCCAAATACCTTTGCATTCTACCTTCTCGAACTTTGAAGGTTCTGTTTTCTTGGTTCACCACCAGTAAAGAGTCACATTTGTCTTCAATGACTTCTACTCCTAAGCTTTTAGCTAGTTCGAGACCTGCAATCATGGCCTCATACTCGGCCTTATTGTTAGTCAACCTAGAAGTTTTGATAGATTGCCTAATAACGCCACCCGTGGGTGGTTTCAAAACGATGCCGAGCCCAGACCCCTTCACATTCAAAGCACAATCTATGAAGATGGTCGAATCCCCTGATGATGTACCCGATTTTATCAAGAGTTCTTTTTCAACTTCGGGTACGAGGGTTGGCGTGAAATCGTACATGAAGACCGCTAAAATTTGGGACTTGATGACTGTGCGGTGTCGATATTCAATATCGTAGCCACTGAGTTCCACAGCCCATTTAGCCAATCGACCCATTTAGCCTCTAGCCCATTTACGAAGTGGGTAGGTGGTTAACACGCATATGGGGTGACATTGAAAGTATCGTCTTAACATTCTAGAGGCGCTTATCAGTGCAAGTGCTAATTCCTCTAATTGTGGATATCTAGTTTCTGCTTCTCCTAAGGTTATACTTATGTAATAAATAGGAAATTGCATACCTTGCTCTTCTCAAACTAGTACGCCACTCATCGCGATTTCCTATACCGCCAAGTATAAGTAATGTTTCTCATCTGCCTTCGGTACGTGCAGTAGTGGTGGGCTCGACAAGTATTGCTTCCATTCTTCCAATGCCTGTTGGCATTCTGGGGTCCAGGTGAAATCATTCTTCTTTTTGAGTAGAGAGAAGAATCTATGTCTTCAATCCGCCGACCTTGAAATGCATCGGCCTAAGGCAGCTATCCGTCCGGTTAACTTTTGTATAGCTTTTACACTATCCATGACGGCGATGTCTTTGATGGCCTTTATCTTATTGGGGTTGATCACGATTCCCCAATTCGAAAGCATATTTCTCGGGGTTGAGCTTCATGTTGTATTTTCTTAAAATCTAGAACGTCTCCTGCAAATGAGTCAAATGGTTCTCTGCGCGCAGGGACATAACTAGCATGTCATCAATATAAACTTCCATTGATTTACCTATTTGTTCTTCGAACATTTTATTTACTAGGCGTTTGTAAGTAGCTCCTGCATGTTTTAGCCCGAAGGGCATTACATTATAACAATACATTCCATGGTTCGTGATAAATGAAGTCTTTTCTCGGTCCTCCGGGTTCATTTGAATTTGATTGTACCCGGAATAGGTATCGAGAAAAGTAAGGATCTCGTGACCGGCCGTGGCATCGATCATGCGATCGATGTTAGGCAGTGGAAAAGAATCCTTGGGGCACGCCTTGTTTAAATCTTTATAATCTACACAAATTCTAAGTTTGTTCCCTTTTTTAGAGACTACAACTACATTGGCTAACCATTCTGGATATTTTACTTCCCGAATTGACCCTATTTGAGATGTTTAGTTACCTTGTCCTTTACGAATGCGTGCTTTACCTCGAACTGAGGTCTTCTTTTTTGTTTTACCGGTTTGAACCTAGGGTCCAAGCTCAGTTGGTGCATTGTTATTGATGGTGGCATCTCTGTGATGTCTAAATGGGACCAAGCAAAACAATCTATGTTATCGATAAGAAATTGAATAAGTTTTTTCCTGAGTTCGAGGGTCAATTTTTTTCCCAGGTACACCTTTTTCTCGGGCAAATGTTCGATCAATATAACCTATTACAGCTCTTCCACCATTGATTTGGTGGCGTCAAAATCTTTGGGGATGATAAAAGTTCGAGGGGTCAGAAAATCCACCTCTTCTTCTTCTATTTCCTCTTGTAGTTCAAGGCTGGTGGCTGTGATTGCTATTTAACTTCTCGTTTACCTTTGATTCTTGACCTTTCCAAGGTTGATAGTGTTGATATCTGCATTACCTCATCGATCGCAAAAATTTCCTTCGCAGCATGCTGCTCCACGTGCATTGTTTTTACACCGTCCGACGTCGCGAATTTCATTACTTGATGGAGAGTCGAAGGTACCGCATCATCATATTTCGGATGCTCCTAGCAATGTTTATCGGAAGAATAATCTCCCCTTTAGTTGTTTCGCTGGCCATTTTGAAACCATTTAAGACCAGAGCTGCAGGCACGACTTTAGTTTGCAAACCGAGCTGCTCCACGACCCTTGATCGGATGAAATTTGCAGAGCTACCTGGATCCACTAAAACACGCTTAACTTGAACTTGAACCGAGCTGCTCCACGACCCTTCGGCTTCTTCGTTGTTGAATGATAAAGTATCTTCGCCCACTTAATCTCGGGTTCATTTTTCTCTAGTGATCGGTATCTTTGTGCATTTGAGTATGGGTTCCTATGGAGTGTCGACCCCAGCAACGATCACATGAATGATTTGTTGAGGTTACTCATGTTTATTTTTTCTGTTGGTTCTCTCTCTCTGAAATGGTTCTTGTCTCGATCGCTGAGGAATTCTCGAAGGTGGCCCTCATTGAATAGACGGGCTACCTCATCCCTTAATTGCCTGCAACCCTTGGTCTTGTGTCCATGTGTGCCATGATATTTGCACATTGAATTTGGGTTTCTTTGGGAAGCATCGGTTTGCATGGGTCTAAGCCACCTAGTATCCCTGATCTTCTAATTGTCGATACAATGCCCGATGCATCGATGCTAAAGTTATATTCCGATAATCGAGGTGCCTCTATAGGATCGGCATAATTGTCGAAACAACGTTTGCTCATAAGTCCCTGAGAATTCTGTCCATGATCACTTCTTCAATTGTTCCCGGAGAAATTGCGTCCCGAACCTTCATTCCTTCGATTTGTGGCGTATGGTTGATATCGGTATCTATTCAACCTTGGCTCTGAGTCGATGTCTCTCTGGTTTTTAATAACCGACCTGTTTGGATGTACTGATCCGGAAGGAGCTCCTAATTGGCCGTCTTCAACCCTGATTTTTGACTGATATCGGTTGTGCACATCTGCCCAAGTTACAGCTAGATATTCGATCAAATGTTATTTCAGTCGACATGATGCTATCGAACTTCGCTCGTTCAACCCTTGGTTGAAAGATTGAACACACCAATCGTCTATGACCGATGGCAACTCCATGTGTTCCATTTGAAATCGGGACACGAATTCCCTCAGCATTGCATTATCCCTTTGTTTTACTTTGAAAAGTTCTGATTTTCTTGTTGCGACTTTTATGGCACCGGCTTGTGCCTTCATAAAAGAATCTGCTAGCATGGCAAATGAGTCAATGCTTTCGGTGGCATATTGTGATACCAAATCATTGCTCCTTTCGAGAGGGTCTCTCCAAATGTTTTCAACAACACATATTCAATTTTGTCATCTTCTAAATCGTTACCCTTGATGGCACATGTGTAAGAGGTGACGTGTTCATTGGGGTCAGTCGTTCCGTTATATTTGGGAATCTCGGGCATACAGAATATTTTTGGGATTGGTTTTGGGGCTGCACTGCCACGCCCCAACCCCGGGGAGCGCGACCGCGCTCAAC
>AWOL01S0123772.1:0-20540 GCA_000715115.1 Nicotiana otophora
ACAAGTACATCATGGTGTGAACTTAAGTCTACCGGGACAATAACATGAATCTAACTACATACGAACTCTCGTCACCTCATGCGTACGTAGTCCCCGCAACACGTTGTACATATCAAATATACCACCTAGGGTAGTTTCCCCCTCACAGATTTAGACAGGAGACTTATCTCACTCCGACGTTCCAAAATCACACCGCCCTAACACCTCGAACCGGTGACCACCAATCCAAAACTAGTCAAATAAGATGCAACCCAATCAAAATATAATCTAATACGCATAATTAATGATTTTATAACAATTTCCAACCCCACTCAAAAAGTCGATAAAGCAACCATCGGGCCCATGTGCCTGGATTCCGAAAATTTTCGAAGACAAACACTACCCATAGCACTACGAACTCAAATATATAATTTATTCTCAATTTCATGCCCAAATTCATGATCCAAATCCAAGAATACCAATTTTTAGGTTTTTCTTCAAAATCCCAAATTTCTGCGGAAAACACTAGAGGCCGCCCCTTCGCACCTGCGGACAATGTCCCGCTCCTGCGACATCGCAGGTGAGCAAATGCACCTCGCTCCTGCGCTTCACTCCATTTCTACGCTCCAAGAAGCCGTATCTGCGCCATCGCAGATGCGTAGGAAGTCTCGCACCTACGGGCACTGCCTAGCCCTCCCAAAACTGCTTCTGCGACCCTCCTGGCCGCTTATGTGGCGCCGCACCTGCGGCCAAAACCTCGTAGGTGCAGTTACAACAAATACCAGCTGCATTAGCATTTTCCTTAGTCCAAAAATCGATCCGTTAAGAATCCACAACTCACCCGAGGCCCCCGAGACCCTGTCCAATCACACCAACTAGTCCAATAACATAACGCGGACCTGCTCGAGGCCTCAAATCACATCAAACAACATCGAAATCATGAATCTTACCCCAATTGAAGCTTAATGAACTTTAGAAATTCGAACTTCTATATTCAATGACGAAACCTATCAAATCACGTCCGATTGACCTCAAATTTTGCACACACGTCACATTTGACATTACGGACCTACTCCAACTTTCGGAATCGGAATCTGACCCCGATATCAAAAAGTCCACTCTTGGTCAAACTTCATAAAATTATCCAAATTTCCGACTTTCGCCCAAATGACCTGCGGACCTCCAAATCCACTTCCGGACACGCTCCTAAAAATGGAATCATCATATAAAGCTATTCCCAGACTCGGAATCCCAAACGGGCGTCGATATCATTGAAATGCACTTCAACTCAAAGTTATGAAATTCTTTCAAAATACAAACTTCCATAATATGCGCCAAAATGCTCCTGGGTCATCCAAAACCCGCTCCGGACATACGCCCAAGTCCAAAATCATCATAAAAACTTGTTGGACCTTCAAATCCCGATTCCGAGGTCGTTTACTCAAACATCAACCCTAAGCCAACCCCTCCAACTTAAAGCTTCTGAAATTAGAATTTTCTCTCCAAATCAACTCCGAACTTCACGAATTTCAATTTCGACCACACGTACAAGTCATAATACCCGAAGTGAAGCTACTCAAGGCCTCAAACCGCTGAATAACGCGCTAGAGCTCAAAACGACCGGTCGGGTCGTTACATTCTCTCCCACTTAAACATATATTCGTCCTCGAACGTGCTAGTAACTGCTTTGGAGTTTGTCCGAAATCATTGTTTAACACCTCGTGCACCTACCCGTGCTACCACAACCTAGTTGCGCATATTTGCTCGAGCAAACCTGAAATCCTCCCTTTTGTCTAGTCAAATTAGCCTTAGAGCCAAATTCCAACATCTGAAATTCTCTACTAGGTCTGTTTCCAACATACGAACACCATATCCATTACTACATGATGTACCAACACATGATTGTATACCCTTACTGAATTCTTACCATGCACCGCGTAACTCATTTGCCTAAGGCAATCTTTCCAAGACACAACAGCTAAAATTTCCACTGACCCGAAGCCCGTGGTGTACCTCATGACCAATTAAGCCTTGCTTTAACTCTCGCAATACTGCCCTGTTAGAGAAGATGTGTAGAACTCATAACCACCTACCGAATCATAATTTATGGAGTCTCTCCTCCCGACAAGAACCATTACCTCATTTTGAACTGAATAACAATATTTACTCTTTAATATACTTCATATAAATCTGATCACACTGATCCCAGGTCCAATAATCTCGTTCCCCCTTAGTACAAGCTGCTCAGGCAGTAAGCCACCTCAGACACTGCCAAAAGTCTCATATGATGCCACAATGTGCCAACAAGCTACGACCCCGAAGGTGATACATAAGGAAACGAACTTTGGAAAGATCTACTTAACCCACGTAACTAATTTAAACAACTGAAAAGATGTTATGAACCTTCCTCAGGAAACGAGAAGCAAAACACACAATGATAGATATGGGAAACTGTACTCAATATCACACTGTTGCGGCGTGAAACCCAATCCACACATGATACCATTGCGGCGTGCAACCCGATCCAACCATGATACCCGTGGCAGCGTGTCACCCGATCCAACAAACATATCTGTGGTGGCGTGCCACCTAATCCAACATATACCCGTGGCAGCGTGCCGCTCGATCCACACATAATAATCTAAAGAAAACATACATCGAGCCGTAACGCTTATACTTACGAAATGCCCGAATATCAACCATATGCATGCCAAGTGCATAATACAAATCCTGGGGAGACGGGTAGCGTCACGCACTACAAAACTCAAGCACAACTAAGGTGCGATATATGATCTGCATCTCGAGAGCCATCCTGCTCACATAATACCACAAACAATACGGGATCTCAATACGAGTGCGAATAATCAAACCACCTCATAACCCACATGGTATAATATAGATTACACGGAATAGCTGGCGACAAAAATAACATCCAAGGCCCGAAAACAACGCTATGCTAAGATGAGCACATCCGGCTTGATATAGAGCCCACATTCACATTTAGATCCATCCACAGACCTCAAACCGATTCTGATCATACCATGCTTGGCTAAATAGCCTCTCAAGGATCCATAATGACCTATTCATGACACATAAGAATAGCCGTCAAATCCTGAACAAACTTCCACATTCCACAACCAAATGAACCGAGCGCCCTTCAGGCATAAATTCTCACAATTGCGATAGTACCACAATCTCCATACTTGGTTTTAAATCTTTAATCAATCAAGTGACTACATGTCACACTTATACAATCTTCCAGTGGGATACACTCCCACGACCCTCCGCACCAGGTAACAAGTCTGCACATCCATACCACCGGTCACACTAATGTTGTAAAGCAAATCAAGAAGCTGCAAATCAGTACACAGGACACCGATCTCAGGTGATGCTAAGGACAATACCAGCTTACTCTACATATCTGAATTCTTCCCTGCTTATCCGAGCTCGTGATATTCTTGTCAACACCAAACTGTAACCTTGATCCTCAGCTTCCAATTTCCCCTGCCGCTCACTACACCTAACATGCCAATACGTGAGAGTGCCAGAACTCCATAATAACCCCTGACCCACTAATAGGATAAACACTTCATCATATAGAAACCCTTTACTTAACTAATTACAGGAGGGCCATTGCAACACGTGACTCAATTCACATAACTGCAGAAAATACAAACCTCAAGTAATGGTCTAAACCACCATAACTCTTTCGGGATCCATCTACACATAACAGGCCATAATACTGGTGCCTCCGAATAAAATCAATTACAGCGGCCATCAAGCCTCGCACGTACCGCCACAAATCACATGTATACTTAACACGCTGAAGGAACTGATCATTGCCACCATCATGCCAATTCAACCATTGCTAAACGAATCCGACTTCTTCTAATTTACTCTGGACTTGCCTAAGGAATAATAATAGCTCCATTCAAAACATCATGAACCCAAATCCGCACTCATCCTAAGTGACCTTATTTCACGAGACCACGTTGTCTCCAAAACCCACGAACCATCTCATACCCTCCTCATGCGCATATTCACATCTTCAACTGGTACACCCATTCTAAAAACCCCTCTATGAATCCGACGTTATTTTCTCCCATTCATCAAATGCCACACCGCAGACCGACGATAATGTAGAACACTCCAAGCCACCTTTCACAATCCTTTGCAAAAGCTCGAATACTTAACCATACTACTGGCTCAAAATCCTTAGGCACCGCACTTTAATTTTGAAACTACTAGAACCATTATTGAGAGTCACCCACTCTGACTTGTCCCCAAATATAATCAAACTCCAAGACTCTGCTAGCACATGAACACCCTCTCGAAGAAGCAACCGGTTGAATTCCTTTCCTTATACATCACATCCACATGAAGCATAGACTCTGAGACTACCCAAGACCTGAACATGAACCGCTAAGGCCAAAGATAGCACACACTCCTCAAATCCTTTGCTCAAGTTACCACTGATGTTTGTTTTCCTTAGTCATAATAACCCATCAATACACCGATAACCAGAAACCGCACAAGTTGACAACTACGCAATCCAATCATAGACTGTGGGGCTCTCCCACTTAGATTGAAACTACAATTACATAACCCTGGGACCTGCCAAGGTTCCTTCTTCCCCATTGACATCAGCTAAAAGTCCAACAACGCATTCCAAACTCGAAGTCATGTTGCATCCAAATAAAATCCATGGTCCTAGTCACTGCCCATCACGATTCCCAAATTGCTCTAAGCTTCCCTCAAGGCGTGTGGCTATCCTACCACAGAATCCATATGCTACCATGCCACTCTACCACTTTGGTCAAACCCTCTCCTTTAAGCAACTCATCGACTTCTACTTTTCACACTTGACCTCCTAATAATTCAACCACCGTAAGACACCTCCCACATGTCCTTTCTCGTCCCTCGCTTCCCAATTGTTGCTCCAAACCCGAATCTATTTCTGTAACATCCGATCACATGAGTCGCCACCAACTCTAAACCTCTTAGAAGATCATATTTCTCTAGCCATCAATACTAGAAGTACCAATTCGATTCCGAAATTGCTACACTCCGTTATCTCTAACAACCGCATCTCAGGCACCATTTCACAACACCCTACCCCGAAGGCAAATTGAAGAAGACCATAACATCAGCGAACCTTAACACGTTTAACAAGGGCGGTGACACCACATCACAATTGAGAACTCTACCCCGCTCGAAAATATCAAGCCTCATCACTCCATCTATCCCAAACCTGAACAATCATAGTACGATTACCTTTCTTTTGCTGGGATTAAATGTTGAACCTCTACATCGTGCACTGAGAAATCCTCCTTTCAAGTCATTCACTGCCCCGACACATAAACAAGCATCCTACCATTACATCAATATTGTGAGATAATAACGTACGAATCGTCATAACAATCAATGCCAAATCTTAAAACCATAGGAAATACTGATGATGAGCTGAAGCGACAGGACGACCTTCCGCAAGGTGACGATAATAGCCCAATCAAACACGTAGGCAGATGCATCTTGCACCATATCTATAGTACCATGAGAATTCCTCGATTCCCAATCTATAACAAAGCGCTTCACGTCGCATGAGATTGAATAGGAAATAAATAAAGGTACAAGCCTCAAAAGAATCAATTCGCACTATGAGGAATCAAGAAGGGAAGTGCTCCTAACATCCTTGTAGCCTCTCGAAAATAAGTACAGACGTCTCCGTACTGATCCACAAGACTCTACTAGACTCGCTCATGACTCGTGAGACCTAAGTGAACCTAGCGCTCTGATACCATGTTGTCACGACCCAAAATTCATTAAAGGTCGTGATGGCATCGGCCACCGCTGTCAGGAAAGCCAAAAATAAATACTTAATTTGGTTCTCATTTTTAATATTTTTGAAATCATATTTTCCTTCAATTAAATAGTAAAAGATGGAATTCACCGTGTAAATAATAATATTCTTAACAATTTCAATACAGAATAACCCATAATCACCCTAAAACCCGATGTCACAAGTGCATGAGCAATAACTAAGAAGTAAAAATAAAGCACAACATTTGTCTGAAATACAACGTAGACAGGAAAAATACAAATAACTCTGAAGGAGACTCTGCTGGCTGCGGGTCGTAATATGGAATGCAGCTCACGTAAGTCCCCGCATGCATATGTGCCTCTGCTCTCACAAGGCCACTAGTCACATTTGTACCTGCACAAAAATGTGCAGCAACTGTAGTATGAGTACGTAATCAATGTGTACCCAATAAGTATCTAGCCTAACCCTGGAGAAGTAGTGACGAGGGGTCGACATCGACACTCACTAGTGGTCCAATAAAATCAATTACAGTAAGGAGGTTAGCAAATACGAGGCAAAGTAAATAAATGATATAAACAAGTGTAAATATATGGTACAATTATCCTCCATACAATAAACTCGAGCTCTTAACTAGCACATTCCTCCTCAACCGGAGCATATATATATGTATACTGGACCTTACCAAGTAGGTTGTTATAATTCGAATCAGGGGGAATTTTACAAATACCCCGGTTTCTTGCCAGATATTACGCACGATTCCATGAGGATATAATATAGGAAATGTCGAGGCATACGGCCCGATCTAACATAAATATTTAAACTGTGCACTGTCGAGGGTCTAACGGCCCGAACCGTAGATACATCTATTAAACTGTTGAGGCGAACGGCCCGCTCCCTTCAGAGTGTGGTACATAATCCTGCTGAGGCGAACGACCCGCTCCCATAAGAGTGAAATACAAATTCCTGCCAAGGCGAACGGCCCAATCCCATAATTAGTGAAATACACAATCCTACCTAGGAGAACGGCCCGATCCTATTAGAATAAGAAGCATTGACGTGTCCTTGACCCTACTCACGAATAAACGTGTGAGTTGTAATTTATTTAACATAAACCTTTCAATGAAGTATATATATATATCACGGAAACATGTTGTAGTAGGAGTAAAGTTATTCGGTGACTAATCGTGAAATTGTGAAGTATCTACAATAGCAAGTCTAGTCTCAAGTAGAAAGGTAAAATAAGGAAGTAAACAATCAAGGATAATCCCAATAGTACAAGTACATCATGGTATGAACCTAAGTCTACCCAGACAATAACATGAATCTAACTACGTACGGACTCTCGTCATCTCGTGCGTATGTAGTCCCCGCAAAAATTTGTAAACATCAAATATACCACCTAGGGCAGTTTCCCCCTCACAGAGTTAGATAGGAGACTTATCTCACTAAGACGTTCCAAAATCGGCTCCAACACCGCCCTAACACCTCGAACCGGTGACCACCGATCCAAAACTAGTCAAATAAGATGCAACCCAATCAAAATATACTCTAACACTCATAATTAATAATTTTATAATAATTTCTAACTCCGCTCGAAAAATCGATAAAGCAACCCTCGGGCCCACGTGCCAAATGCACCTCGCTCCTGCGCTCCACTCCGCTTCTGTGCTCCAAGAGGCCGCATTTGCGCCATCGCAGATGCGGAAGATGTCTCGCACCTGTTGGCACTACCAAGCCCACCCAAAACCACTTCTACAAACCTCCTGACCGCTTCTTCGGCGCAGCACCTGCGGCTAAAACCTCGCAGGTGCGGTTACACCAGAAACCCGCTGCCTTAGCATTTTCCTTAGTCCAAAAATTGATCTGCTAAGCATCCGAAACTCACCCGAGGCCCCCGGGACCCCGTCCAATCACACAAACTAGTCCAATAACATAATACGGACCTGGTCGAGGCCTTAAATCACATCAAACAACATCGAAATCATGAATGGCACCCCAATTCAAGCTTAAAGAACTTTACAACTTCAAACTTCTATATTCGATGCTGAAGCCTATCAAATCACGTCCGATTGACCTTAAATTTTGCACACAAGTCACATTCGATATTATAGACCTACTCCAACTTTCGGAATCAAAATCCGACCCCGATATCAAAAAGTTCACTCCCGGTCAAACTTCTTAAAATTATCCAAATTTCCGACTTTCGCCCAAATGGCCCCAAAATGACCCGCGGACCTCCAAATCCACTTCCGGATGCGCTCCTAAAAATGGAATCATCATATGGAGCTATTCCCAGACTCAGAATCTCAAACGGACATCGATATCATTGAAATGCACTTCAACTCAAATTTATGAAATTCTTCCAAAATGCCAACTTCCATAATAGGCGCCAAAATGCTCCTGGGTCATCCAAATCCCGCTCCAGGCATACGCCCAAGTCCTAAATCATCATAAAAACTTGTTGGAACCTTCAAATCTCGATTCCGAGGTTGTTTACTAAAAAATAAACCCTGAGCTAACTCCTTCAACTTAAAGCTTCTGAAATTAGAATTTTCTCTCCAAACTTCCCGAATTTCAGTTTCAACCACACGTACAAGTCATAATACCCGATGTGAAGCTACTCAAGGCCTCAAGCCGTCGAATAATGTGCTAGAGCTCAAAACGACCGATTGGGTCATTACAGGTGTTCAACTTTGGACCCTTCCATTGGCACCTGAATTTGCCATCTCTGCACACTGGTCCTGGCTACTATCCATAATATTAACATGTTGAGCATCAAAATATTCAACTAGATGACTCAATTGAGCCTCCAAGTTGCGAATAGTTGCATCTTGCCTTTGTATCCGCACTTGTGTCTTATCACGTTTTTCCACAAGGCACCTTAGCATATCCTTGATCTCTTTCAGGTCGTCATCCCCGGGTTCTTTGTTCCTGTTAACCTCACAAGAAAAAGTAGAACCATCATAGTAAGAGGTTGGGGGAGGATAATAAATATAAGCACAACCATGAAAGTGACCATCTTGACCACCATACCTATCACACAAATTTCACATATAAGATTGAGTTGGTGCACATAACTCGCTCTCGGGAATATTTTAACAATTTTGCGACAAGTGGTTTCCTCTACAATATACACAAGGAAGATCAATAGTAGAATTACCAACATCAAAACTCCCATAATTCCACCATGCCATGTTTCTCAAATCAACAAGTAAAACTAAAAAGAATCAAATACTAGAAAATAAAATAAAAGTTCAGTAAACTCTACTTTAACCAAATGCTCTCTTCTCTCTCATGCAAAACCCTAAGTTGAAGGCCTAAACCCCACCGTTCATAGCTGCTCAGGCCACTGGCCAGCCTCTTTCCGAGGTTAGCCAGTCGTCCACAAACCTTAAGCAGCCTTCCCAAACACCTACAAATACTACTTCGATCCCTAACTATGCAAAACTCTTACAACCTCAAACATTAAATGCCCATATGCATGTAGCCGCTATAAATCTGAATCCAGTTAAATACTTACATGGAGAACAAATGGTGAGATGAAAAAAAACAGAAGTTAAACAATCAATAATGCAACAAGGATTACATCTTGCAGTTCTGGGCAAGTTTTCCTATGGAAAACCAGTAATACAAGAGTTAAGGAAGGCTATCCCAATTCAATGTGAATTAAAAGGCCCATGCTCAGTAGGTTTGATTGAGGATACTCATATTTTGATCAAGCTGTCATTAATGGAGGATTACATTCACTTGTTATCCAAGCCGGCGTTTTATTTGAAGGCACAAGGTGATTTTTGGCAGATACTAAATGGAGTCCATGGTGGAAACCTGATGAGGAAACTCCCATTGCAATTGCTTGGATATCGTTTCTAGACCTTCCTCCTAATATTTTTGGTAAGGACTTCATGTTTTCATTAGCTAGTGCAGTTGGTAGGCCTCTTCATGTTGATTTGGCCACTCAAAATGGCACAAGACCTAGTTGTGCAAAGGTCAAAGTAGAGGTGAATTTGTTAGCAACACTTCCTAAAAGGATTAAGATCATTCAAAAGGAGATGAAACTGATCCTGAGGAATATAAATGGGTGAAGATCAAGTACAACTACATGCCTAAATATTGTAAAACCTGCAAGAAATAGGGTCATAATGAAAGTGAATGCTGGGTGATTCATCCAGAGCTTCACAAACAATTTAATGAAGAAGGTGATCAAGGCATGGAGAAGAATACTATTGTGCAAAGTGATGTTGTTGGAACAACTATAGCTTCTACGAAGGTCCTAACAAGTGGAAAAATTCTGGGCAAGCCAGTGCCAAATTCTACAAAGAATGAATAGATACAAAGGAGGAAGAATAAATATCAAAGGGATAGTAGGGGTTATATAATTGAAGAGGCTGTGAATGGAGATATTACGAACACTCAAGAGTTAAAGGAGATGAAAGGCAATGAGTTAAATGTAAAATATGATGATGTTAGGAAGGAAAAAGTTAATGCCCCAGTGCAAACTAGTAATAGTTTTGCATTGTTAGAAGAAGGTTAGATTGAAATTCAAAAACAAATAAAGAAGGAAGCTGTGGAAAAGGTGTTAAACAAGGAGAAGGTTGAGGCAAAAGAGGTGAATTCTACCTCCACAAGGAAAGGTACTCCAAAAAAGATAGGAGTTCAAAATCTGGCAAAGCAAATTCCTAGTCCTAGTGATGTTGGGATTGAGATTACTGAGACAGAAAAAAAGGAATCCACAATTGGGCAGCTGGCTACAGTGATTCCTGGAAATTCAAATCTAGGAGATGTGTATACACTGCAATTCAAAGCAATTCAGGAGGCTGTGAGGAAACAAAAGTTAAATGTTGGGGTATTGAAGGAAGCTACAGATAGGGCTTATGATCAAGTTGAGTTGTATGTAAATACAGGGAGTTCTGAAACTTGGCATAGCAACAATGCCATTCAAATTGCAGCATCTACAACTAAGGATCCGGGACTGTTAGCTGGGAAAACATTTAGTGTCACCAGTGGCATACTGGCAAAGGGAGTACTCATTAACAATAGGGGTCAAAAGGAGCTTGGAATGGTTGCCAAAAACCATGAACCAAACTTGTTAGCTCTTCAAGTAATAGGTGATGATAGTGAAGATCAAGATAAATTAGGTGAAGATATTGAGGAAGATTCAACAGTTGCAAATCTTCAACAAGTAGTAAGAGCTAGGGATATATCACCTAAAAGTGTGCAAAGGAAGAAGTCAACTGGAAAGCATGCAAGGAAACAGAAGAAAGACATCAAGGACTGTATACCTCAAAGGGTGCAACCAAAGAGGGCAGTGATCTCTACTTCCAAATAATCATATGGATAATGCTCTAGTTTGGAATGCGAGGTCGATTAACACACAAAAAGCTTTCAATAGTTTGATTAACCTATATAGAAAGTACAACTTCTATTTGATAGGTTTGATGGAACCATGGCAAGATATCAATAAGCTTGAGGAGTATAGAAGGAAGTTGGGGATTCAGTCTGCTTATGCTAATATGAATGTCAAGATATGGGCTTTTGTGGATGAAGATATAGATGTTGATATTGTGATAAACATGGAACAACAAATGACACTTAAGTTGTTTCACAAAAATCTAAACAAGGAATTATATGTGACATTAGTCTATGCTAAATGTGATGCCACAGAAAGAATTGAACTGTGAAATTCAATGTATCATTTAGCCTCAGATATGAAATCTCCTTGGCTTGTTGGAGGAGATTTCAATGTGATTTTATTAGAGGAATAGAAATATGGAGGACTGCCTGTTTATCTAAGTGAAGTAGAGGACTTTGATCATTGTGTGGATATATGTGCATTATATAACCTAGGTTTCAAGGGGAGTTTGTACACTTGGTGGAATGGTAGATCTGATATTGATTGCATATTTAAGAGGCTTGATAGATATTTTGCAAATCAACAATTTCTTGACATGTTCCCAACACTTGAAGTACAACACTTGATCAAGTATGGTTCTGACCATGCTCCCCTCCTACTTTCCTGTAACATTGATACAGTACAGATTAAGAAACCATTCAAGTTTCTTAATATTTGGGCTAAGCATGAAGCATTTCAAAAGGTGGTAAAGGAGAATTGGGTGGCTGAAGACATGGGAAATCCATTCATTCTATTTCACAACAAGTTGAAGAAAGTGAAGGCAGCTTTGGCAGTGTGGAGTAAGGAGACATTTGGAGACATATTTAAGCAAATTGCATCACTGGAGGATGTCATTAAAGTGCATGATGCGGAGTTTGAACTGAATCCAACAGGACAAAATAGAGCTAAATTACACAATGTTGAAGCTGATCTTACAAGATACTATCAACTTGAGGAGGAATTTTGGAGGCAAAGGGCAGGAATGCAGTGGTTTAAAGATGGAGATAGAAATACAAAATTCTTTCATGCTCATATCAGAAAGAAAAGGAAAAGACTGCAGGTCAATAGAATACTGGATGATAATGGTAATTGGATAGAGTCACAAGAAGGAATGGCAAAGGAAGCAGTTGATTTCTTTCAAGCACAGTTTACTGAAGAAAGAATTCCAACAAACTTTGACATTATACAGCATGTTCCAAAGATGATCACTGAAGAGAAAAATGAAAGGTTGTGGGCTGAACCTACAATGGAGGAAGTCAAGGAAGCAATATTTGGATTAAATGGAGATAGTGCCAGTGGTCCAGATGGATTCACTGGCCATTTTTATCAAGTTAGCTGGGAAATAATATGTGGAGATATACTCAATATGGTCAAGTCTTTCTTTTGTAGTGCTGAGCTTCCAAAATTCATCACTCACACAAATCTAGTATTGTTGCCCAAGAAAAAGATTGTAGCTATATTTTCAGACATGAGACCAATTAGTTTGAGTAATTTTTCAAACAAAATCATATCCAGAGTTGTTCATGAGAGATTAGTAGATATACTGCCTTCTTTAATATCTCCCAATTAGGCTGGTTTTGTCAAAGGAAGGAGCATTGTGGAGAATATTTTATTAACTCAAGAGATCATAACTGACATTAGATTGAGAGGGAAGCCATCCAATGTTGTTATCAAATTGGACATGGCAAAGGCATATGATAGAGTCTCATGGCTGTTTTTGACAAAGGTCCTAAGGCAAATGGGATTTGGAGAGGTGTTCACTGACATGATCTTTAGGCTAGTGTCAAACAATTGGTACTCTGTTCTCTTGAATGGGCAAGCCAATGGTTTCTTCAAATCATCAAGGGGTGTAAAGCAGGGAGATCCTCTTTCTCTTTCATTATTCGTTCTAGTAGTTGAATACTTGGAAGGGCCTTGGATGCCTTGTTTGACAATCCTAACTTCATAGGATTTGGTATGCCAAAGTGAAGTCAAAACATCAACTATTTATCATATGCAGATGACACAATTATTTTTTGTTCTTCTCATTATGGGGCAGTGCATTTTACCATAAAATTATTAAAGGAATATGGGGCTGCTTCAGGTCAGAAGATCAATAAGGAAAAGTCTTCTTTTTTTATGCATGAAGGAGTGCATGCAGAAGAGGAAAACACAGTCCATTTGTTCACAGAATTTCAAAGAAATGCCTTCTCATTCACATATATGGGATGCCCTATATCATACAGCAGGAGGAAGAAAGAGTTATATAAAGGCATCCTCTTCAAAGTTCAGGAGAGGCTATCATAATGGAAAGGTAAATTATTATCAATAGGTGGCAGGGCAGTTTTGATTTCACATGTACTTGAGAGCATGCCAATTCATTTCTTATCAGCTACAAATCCATCAGTATATGTGATCAATCAGTTACACAAGATGTTTGCTAGGTTCTATTGGAGTAACTCAGGCAATGGAACGGCTAGACATTGGGCTACATGGGACAATATGTGTCTGCCTAAAAGAGAAGGAGGTCTTGGTTTCAGATCGTTACATGATGTGTCGAAGGCATTGTTTGCTAAGTTGTGGTGGAACTACAGGACAAAAGATACACTATGGTCTACATTTATGAGGAATAAATACTGCAAGAAGATTAATGAGATGCTAGTTCCTTGGAGAAATGGATCCCTAGTTTGGAAGAAAATGACACAAATGAGAGAGGAGTTGGAACATCAAGTGTGGTGGCAATTGAAGAATGGAAGCTCCTATTTCTGGTATGATAATTGGACTGGACTTGGTACTCTGTACCATGCTTCAGGTCCAAGTCATTGGTGTGATGAATCTATAAAACATGTGGATGATGTAATGGAGAATGGGACATGGAATGAAGTGTTGTTGAGGGAGCTATTGCCTGAGGAGATAGCTGAACATATCTTAGAAAAGATAGCACCTCCTGCACACCAATCAGTGAAGGATAAGCCTTGGTGGAAGCTAGAAACGAATTTTCAATTTACAGTGAAGTCGGCTTGGCATTACATAAGGAAGAGAAGAGATGAGAGAAAGTTATATAAGTTCATGTGGGCGAAGGGACTGCCTTTCAAAGTTAGCTTCTTCATGTGGAGATTATGGAAAGCAAAGCTACCTTTAGATGATTGGTTCCAAAGACTGGGGTACATTAGAATTCAAGATGTTGGTGTTGTAGACATCCTAAAGAAGAAACATTACCTCATGTCTTCTTGACATCACCAGCTGCTAGATTTGTGTGGAATTATTTTGGTGCACCTGCTGGGATCAAAACACAAGGTAAGCAGTTGGTACAATTGATAAATGAATGGTGGAACAAAGCAGGAAATACAAGTTTGAAGGTAGTATATCAAGCAAAGCCAAGCTTGATTGTCTGGCACATGTGGAAAAGGATGAATTCTGGAAAGCATGGGAAAACTGTATCTTTTAATAGACTAATTTATCATATTTCAAACTCCATACAAATGCTACTGAAGGTAAGGATACCAGGCATCAAGGGTGTCACAGCAAATTGGACTGACTTACATGAGAAATTAGCCAACCATCTTCCAAAACTGAGATATAAAAAGGTTATGTGGCAATTACCTCATGTGGGTTGGATAAAATGCAATACGGATGGGGCTTGTAGATGAGAAAATAGAGGAGCTTCATATGGTTTTTTCATAAGGGATGGAATAGGGGACCTCATCTATGCTCAGACAAATGCAGTAGAGAAGCAAAAAATAATATAGCTGAGGCACGGGCAATTCTGGAGGCCCTAAGGTACGGTGTTCAAATGCCATTCCCTCCGTGTATAATTGAAACTGATTCATTGCTTATGAATAATATGCTGGATGAAACTTGGGAAACACCTTGGAGCATAGCAAATCAGGTAGATTAAATCATATCCTCATTGTCTAGGGATGTATGACAGCTAACTCATGTACTGAGGGAAGGCAATAAGTTAGCTGATCATCTAGATAACTTGACCTTGGATCAGCAACATATACAACAGGTAAACTCATTTGGGGAACTAGACACACAAGGGAGGAAGATACTAAACAATGATAAACTCCAAATACCATACTTGAGGGTAAGAGTTGCCAAGCCAAATGTTAATTGATGAAGAAACTAATTAACATGGGAAGTGAAGGGGAGATCATAATAAAGAAGAGGAGGAGGATAAAGTATTATGGAGGAATGAGGAAAAAGATAGGGGAAGGAGAAAACAAGACATTTCCAACTCAAATCTTAAGGGAAGAGAGGAGAAAGGATTGTTTCTCTAACATATTTGTTATTCTTGCATGTAACTTGGAGGAGGTGTGGCTCTATGTTTTGACCAAACCTAGTAGGGTGGTATTAGTATCTTTGATACTCAACCCCTATAGGTGTAATCACTACATAGGGCAGCCCGTTTATTATATCAAAAATGCAAAGACAAGGCAGTGCACAAGCCTATGTTACATGATTCATTGCCATACTCAGTGTGGAGGACACGGGAAGAGATATATAAGGGAATGCATATCCCTCTGCATCTACCACTTACTGAGGATCACACAAAATTCAAAACACACAGCCCATCGAGTCTCAAGTGTCCGTGTTATGCGCAAGGATTATCTATTGCGTATATTAGGTACGTTTGACCATGATTTTGTACAGCTTTGGGTGGGCAATTTCAGAGATTTTTGGAGGATCTCCCATGTACATGATGCATATATTATACATAATAAACCTACATATAACAAGTTTGGTACGGTTTTATACAGGTATGATCATGCTTTTTTGCGACAAAGTCGCAATAACGCCCATCCTGCTTTGAACTGGACAGGTATTTTAGGATGCATTTCGTGAAAATTTGGAAATATGCTGTCATGTTCAAGCGTAGATTCCAGTTATAGACATCACATGACGACCCCAGCTGACCAAGAAATCATGTGTAATTACTTAGATTCAAACGAAGCGAATGCAGTCTTGGCAAAGATATGTTGCAAGTTGAAGTCAGTTAGATTGATTCAAGATTTATGGTTATTAGATCATTTTATACTACCAAAGGATTGTATCACACAAGTCTTTGATAATAGGTTTCATGTACGGTCATATTTTACGCACTTACATTTTGTAAGACCTCCAGACACTTGTTGTTTTATTTTGGATTAACTTAATAAAAAGACCACTAGGCAACCAACCTAGTGGGTATATTAGCCAAAAAAGAAGTTCAAACTTGAAACCTAGAATATGTACAGCTACAACTACACTGTTAGTTCCCCGGCAATACCGCCAAAATTTGATCACGCCCAACTCTAGTCCTAAAAAGGATAAGCGGTCGCTGTAAATATAATCCGGTCTAAGAGTCCAGAGTCGAATCCTAAAGAGAACTAAGGCTTAGTTAAAAGCAGTAAAACTATCAATTAACAAGGATAAGGGTTGGAGACAAGATTAAGGAAGTCTTGAGTTATGATTTTTCAATTGTCAGAATCCTCCCCGCTATGCCTCCAATAATTTTGCCTAAGTATTCTCTACCGATCGTGAGTACTTTGGTTGTCGTAATTCTCTTTCGAGCAACTATCACAATTTATTAGATGTATTCTCTTGAACTACACTAGCTGGCACTAATTCACAGCTCACTACGATCGCACCAAGATTTTGTTATCTATAATCCCGCCTTTAAACCCTCCGTATTGTTCTCTCACATATGTTAGGAGTGATGTTGTTTAACAAATACCTTAATGCATACTCTCTCTCTCGAACAGTACACACTAAATAGGCACAATCAATTGATGGTCATTCAATCTACATCAACAAATGTGTAGTTGAACAAGTAGAGAAATCCAACGGCTCGATTATATAAAAACATAACAAGAATTCATCCTCCAAAAGGTTCTATCAAAACCCTAGATAACAAATTAGCTATTTATAATAGTATGCAAAACTACAATACTAGAATTCATAACCAATAATGGAAATGGAGGAAGAAAGAGGGAAAACGTGAAGTTGAATCCTTCTCCTTCTTGCTCCTAGCATGTTCTTGCTTCCCCAAAGTCTTCTCTCCTTCCAAAGTAGCGTCTCTCTCCAAAATCATGTTTTAGGATGTATTTATAGCGACTAGGGTTTATATGGGGCGGATTTTCCTTCTCCTATTTCGGATTGGAAAATCTTATTTTTCTGCTCTGGTCCCGGTCTAGCGAAGTGAACCTCGTTTCGCTGTCCGAGAATTTTATGGTTTCTTCTGCTCTGGTCCCGGTCTGGCAAAGTAAACCTTGCTTCGTTGTCCGGAACTTTTCTCTTTAGCTCTTTTTCACTAATTTTTCTTCTATTTGATCTTTTTTCACATAAGTTCGTTCCTACACATAAGAAATACGTAATCAGCATATTTTCACTTCAAAAGCAGTGTGAACTCCCGCAACTCACACAAGAATTAACACACAAACACACTCAAAACATGTACTTTTCATCTTTTATAACTAAGCTTCAAAGTCTAGGATCGTAGAATTACTAACATCAAAACTCCCATAATTCCACTATGCCATGTTTCTCAAATCAACAAGTAAAACTAAAAAACAATCAAATACTAGAAAATAAAATAAAAGTTCAAACTTGAAACCTAGCAATATGTACAGCTACAACTACACCGTTAGTTCCCCGGCAACGGCGCCAAAATTTGATCACGCCCAACTCTAGTCCTAAAAAGGATAAGCAGTTGTTACAAATATAATCCAGTCTAAGAGTCCGGAGTCGAATCCTATAGAGAACTAAGGCTTAGCTACAACTGTTTAATATCACTAAGTAGACAAACTCGATCAAATTCTAAGCTATAAATAATGTGATTTTTTTATTCTAAACTAATTAACTAACAAATCTAAAAAGTAGTAAAACTATCAATTAACAGGGATAAAGGTTGGAGACAATATTAAGGAGGTCTAGAGTTATGATTTTCTAATTGTCGGAATCCTCCCCGCTATGCCTCCTATAATTTTTCCTAATTATTCTCTATCGATCATGAGTACTTTGATTGTTTTAATTCTCTCTCAAGCAACTACCACAATTTATTAGATGTATTCTCTTGAACTACACTAGTTGGCACTAATTCACAGCTCCCTACGATCGCACCAAGGTTTCGTTATCTCTAATCCCGTCTTTAAACCCTCCATATTGATCCCTCACATACGTTAGGAGTGATGTTATTCAACAACTACCTAAATGCATACTCTCTCTCGAGCAGTACACACTAAATATGCACAGTCAATTGATGGCCATTCGATCTACATCAAAAAACGCGTAGTTGAACAAGTAGAGAAATCCAACGGCTTGATTATATAAAAACATAACAAGAATTCATCCTCCAAAAGGTTCTATCAAAACCCTAGAGAACAAATTAGCTATTCATAATAGTATGCAAAACTACAATACTAGAATTCATAACCAATAATGGAAATGGAGGAAGAAAGAGGGAAAACGTGAAGTTGAATCCTTCTCCTTCTTGCTCCTAGCATGTTCTTGCTTCCCCAAAGTCTTCTCTCCTTCCAAAGTAGCGTCTCTCTTCAAAATCATGTTTTAGGATGTATTTATAGCGATTAGGGTTTATATGGGGCGGATTTTCCTTCTCCTATTTCGGATTGGAAAATTTTATTTTTCTGCTCCGGTCCTGGTCTAGCGAAGTAAACCTCGTTTCGCTGTCCGAGAATTTTATGGTTTCTTCTGCTCCGGTCCCGGTCTGGCAAAGTAAAACTTGCTTCGTTGTCCGGAACTTTTCTCTTTAGCTCTTTTTTCACCAATTTTTCTTCTATTTGATCTTTTTTCACATAAGTTCGTTCCTACACATAAGAAATACGTAATCAGCATATTTTCACTTCAAAAGCAGTGTGAACTCCCGCAACTCACACAAGAATTAACACACAAACACACTCAAAACATGTACTTTTCATCTTTTATAACTAAGCATCAAAGAATCGAAACAATTGCCTAGAGTTTTAGAGAAATAGTGGATATCAATTAACCGCTTGGTAGAAAAGTTATAGTTAGGAGATGATTTGTGTCATGTACTATCAGTAGTTCCAAAATCGACGAAAGCAGAGACTGTAAAAGCTAGCTTGCCAAAATTATACTTATGTCCTCAAATGAAAAAGATTCAAATGACAAGAAATATAAAAGTAAGAACAGATCCAACATTCAGTGACTTATTTCTTCCAGTCGAAAATGAAGAAGAGCACCCAATAAAAAATAATTTGGTTCTTCCGGAATACTTGGTTATCTACCCCAAGGGTAATAGTAGTGCATTTAATAAGAAAAATATTTTCATCATTATATTAAAACGCAATTTGTACAAATTAAATTATAGAAATTAAAGAGCTAACTTAGCTAGCAAAAATGAATATGTTGATCAACTAAATAAAAGGTTGATTTCTAAGTTTTATGGTAAAAATAAAATATTTTTTAGTTTTGACTCAAAGAAGATGATTAATACCAACAATTACTACCAAGAAGAATACTTAAATACTTTAATATCAAATGTCCTTCTACCACATCCAAATTTATTGTCAAGTTTATTATTTCTTACATATGTTAGTGTCACTGTATATATAATAGACTAAGTTAAAATTGATATTCTATTGCATATAGGTTGATTTTGAAGGAACATATGCACGTCATGCTACTGAAAAACTTAGATCCGACGAATAGCTTAAGTAATAATACACAGTTAGTATATAGAAGTTTTTGACAACAAAGTCATACATGCAGAAATTATGATACTGGTTAATGTGCTTCTAAGTATGTGTTTATCCCCGAAAGCAACTTTCGTCTTCCAAAACTGAAGAATATCCTTTTAAATTTGTGTAAAAATAATTTTTAATATGTTTGTGTTTTGTAATTATAATAAATAAAGTACAAGGACAAGCATCTTAAATATTGAACTATATTTACAATAATATATTTTCTTACACGAATAACTATATGTTGGACTTTCAAGAGGAATATTAATATCGACAACAAGAGTTCTGGTTATGGAAGAACAACCAAAGCATTATAAGAAAACATGCACAAAAAACTATCGTCTACAAAGAAGTGTTCGGTAAGATACCATCATATCAGATACCTTTATTCCACGATACATAATTATCTGATTAACATGACTAAATTGATCATTTTTGTAAGTTCTGATGATGTCCTTTCATTTTGAATTCACATAATATGCTAATGTAATAATAATTTTTGACATTTAGATGATTGTTGTATTATTATATATATAATTTCTCTTATTAATTAATTTTTTTCTTCCTTCATATAAATAAATGTTTAAACCATCATGTGTCATCATTAACGTGCAACACACATTTATATATATATATATATATATATATATATATATATATATATATA
>AWOL01S0123777.1:3418-20697 GCA_000715115.1 Nicotiana otophora
GATCTGCAAGACTTTACTAAACTTGCTCATGACTCGTGAGACCTATGTAACCTAGGCTCTGATACCAACATGTCATGACCCAAAACTTAGCCCGTCGTGATGGCGCCTAACATGGTACTAGAAAAGCCGACACCTCAAAATATTTCCAACACTTTTAAATGAAAAATGAACTAAAACAGTTTTAAATAATTAAAGCTCTCATAAATTGGACAGAAGATCAAAACTCAATACGAAAGTTTCTAAAACCAGGGTATCATTGAGTACATGAGCGTCTATACAATACAAGTCTGAAATACAGTCGATGAAAAATTGAATCTAAATACATAAAGCTAAAATATAGGGAAGGAGAGTCAAGGTCTGCGGACGCCGATAGCTACCTCGAAGTCTCCAAATGACTAAGCTACTCAGATAATTAGCATCCACCATGTACTGAAATACCTGGATCTGTACGCGAAGTACAAGGTGTAGCGAGAGTACAACCAACTCAATAAATAACAAGACTAACTATTGGACTGAAAGTAGTGACGAGCTACACGGGTACAGTTTAATTACAGGAATTCAGTGCAGGAAAGTAGGCATGCTTTTAAGTTCGACAGTTAAAGTCAAGATAGTTAAATCATATAAAGTTCAATTGAAACAGGATATTGCACATCTCAGTAACTACATGACAGATATATATATATTCCAATTGATGTACAAGCAGTAATGAAATCATGTGCATACTCTCAGAGTATCAGTCACTAAGTCCTCTCATTCACTCCAACCTCATAGTCACTCATTCCTTACAGTCACTCCATCATCACAACTACTCAATCCTCCCAATCGCTCGGCACTCACGCTCGACACTCGCACTCGCACTCAATAGGTACTTGCGCCTACTGTGGATGTGTAGACTCCGGAGGGGAAATTCCAGCCCAAGCGTTAATATAAGCCAATCTTGGCATGAATCAATAAACATGATGCGGCGTGCAGCCCAATCCCATAAATATCCTCACAACCAGGCCCTCGGCCTCACTCAGTTATCAATCTCTCTAGTCTCTTGGGCTCATGAGATTTATGATAATTAGCCCAAACAGTGATGATATAATATATCAATAAAGGCCAACAAATAAGGAGATATAATATACAATTAACAATTGTGACTCGGTAAAAAATGGTAATTTAACAGATAATTCAACATGTAAAACGACCAATGTGGGTCCCTATAGTACTAACACATAGCCTAAGCATAATTTCTAACATAATAACAACGCAATTTCTCTATCATGTGGTGAAAATACAAGTAACAACAAGATTAATCAACTATGTGGTTCTATGGAATCAACCAAGTCAAAATTATTATGGTGCATGCCCCCACACCCGTCACCTAGCATGTGCGTCACCTCAATGCCAATCACATAATACGTAATTCAGGTTTTCATACCCTCATAACCAAATTTAGAAGTGTTACTTACCTCAAACCGTGTAAATTTCTACTCCAACACGCCCTTGCCTCGTGAAACGGCCTCTGAATGCCTCGAATCTAGCCACAAATAGTTTGATACAATCAACACGAGCTAAAGGAATCAATTCCATAAGAAAATACTAACTTCTTAGTCAAAAGTCAAAAAGTCAACTCAAAAGTCACCCCCCTGGGGCCCACATCTTGTAATCTGATAAAAGTCATAAAATGCGAACACCCATTCAACCAAGAGTCCATCCATAACAAAATTACTCCAATCAGATACCAAAATCTCGATCAAATCCACAAAATGCTGCCTAAGAACTTTCCTCCATTTTCCCCAAATTTTCCAACCCAAAATCACTAATTAAATAATGAAATCAAAGACATAAACATGGAATTTAGCTAAAACTAAATACGAATCACGTACCCCAATCACTCCCTTGAAACTCTCTCCAATAATCTCCTCCCACCGAGCTCCCAAAATCAAATTTGTGTTATGATCTCAAACCCTCGTTTTTGAGATTTAATATTCTGCCCAGAAGTCCTCAATCGTGATCGCGGAAATTGCTTCGCGATCGCAAAGCACAAATTATACTACCTTCAATTTCACCCTACACGAACACGGAAAGCACCATGCGAACGCGATGAACAGACCCCTCAAACCCATGCGATTGCAACCCACTTAACATGATCGCGAAGAGCAAATGCGTGTGAACCTAACTGCCTCCTTTCCTCTAGGCGAACGTGGCTTCGCGCACGCGTTCGCGATGCACTGCCTGTCTAACCTACACAATCACATACTCCAGCTCGCGAATGCATAGAGTAAAATCCCCAGCTACCCAAACAAGCCTACGCGATCGCGTATAAGGAAAGCAGACACAGACACCAGAAAACTTCAACCATCTCTAAGTCCAAAAATTGACCCGTCAAACGTCTGAAACTCACCCGAGGCCCCCGGGACCTCAACCAAATATACCAACAAGTCCTAAAACACGATACAAACTTAGGCAAGCCTTCAAATCAAATCAAACAATGTTAAAACCACGAATCGCACATAGACTTAAGCCTAATGAACTTTTGAACTTAGAACTTTTGCATTTGACGCCAAAACCTATCAAATCAAGTTCGATTGACCATCAATTTTGCACACAAGTCACAAATGACACAACGGACCTACTCCAACTCCCAGAACCCCAATCCGAGCCAAGTAACCACAAAGTCAACTATCGGTCAAGCTTCTAAATTCCAAAGCTTCTGATTTTCAACTTTCGCCATTGCAAGCCTAATTCAACTACGGACCTCCAAATCACTATCCGGACACACTCCTAGGTCCAAAATCACCCAATGGGGCTAACAGAACCATCAAAAATCCATCTCGAATTCGTTTACACATAAGTCAACATCCGGACAATATTTTTCTTTTAAGCTTCCATCCTTGAGACTAAGTATCTCAATTCGTTCTGAAATATCTCCGGACCCGAACCAACTACTCCGGCAAGTCACATAACAATAATTAAGCATGGAATAAGAAGTAAATGGGGGAATGAGGCTACAACTATTAAAACGACCGGTCGGGTCGTTACAACCAAGCAGGAGATTGAATCGGTTTTAGTTAAGAAATTTGGCGAAATGCTCACAAAAGGGGAGTTAACTCGGTACTCACTCTTACCTGAAAACTCCATTGATTCTTTTCCTGAGCTTACAGATTCATTTATAAAGGCGCATTCGTGGGCTCAAAAAGTTAAAAAGGGGATGGAGGATATTTTCAAAGTTAAACATGGGAGTACGGAATTGCTCGAAAAATTCGTAGATAGATTCCAATATGAGAGAATGATGTTTCCACGAGTACCTAATAACTGGGGAGCTATGGAATTTACAAATAATTTGAACGAAGAAAGTTCAGAAGCCACGAGGTGGTTGAAAGAAAGTTTACGGGAGTTTTCTACAATGACTTGGAACAATATGTACAATATATCGACACGAAGCTATGAATAGAAGAAGATACAGTTACACAGCCAAGAGCAGATGAAAGACTAGGTTCAAGACGTTCCGAATCAGAAAGAAGCTCTGGTAAAAATAGGTACGAGTCTTATATGGGACCTGCGGGGAAAGATTCCCGACCTAAACAAGATAATGATCGATTTGATTCAAGATCAAGGCAAAATGAGGCGAGTTCCTCTCCCCGATTCAAAAAGGAGCGAGATGTTTGAAGCAATAATTCTAGTACTCAAACAAGAATATGAAATTATAGATTTAACGTTAGCACTTCTGAATTAGTGGATATTCTAAGAGGAATGAGAGATAAGGTGTGATGGCCAAAAGAGATGAGATCAGATCCAAACAAAAGGAACCCAGATTTTTGGTGTGAGTTTTAGAATGACCATGGCCACAGAATAACAGACTGCAGGCTTTTGCAAGGGGAAGTTGAATATTTACTGAGTAAGGTTATCTTACTGATATATTCAGTGAAAAAGGAAAACAATCATACATGAAAAACATGCAAGAACCCCCAAAGCCTCCATCACCAAAGAGAACGGTGAATGTCATAACCGGAGAAGATGAAGTCAATGGGGTAACGTACACGGCTGCAAAAAAGACATCAAAGGTCACTGTTACTCATGGGAAACTAGTTCGCCAAGTCTTTGACGGTGACAGTATAATGTTTGATGACGAAAACGCAGATGGCTTGATGATTCCTCAGAACGATGCACTGGTAATATCTTTACTTGTACATGATACTAATGTTAAACAAGTTTTGATTGACCCAGGTAGCTCAGTAAATATTATTTTTCTCAGAGTGGTAAATGAAATGCAAGATAATTATAAGATCATACCAAAAGCATGGTCATTATCTAGATTTGATAATTCAAGCATCGTTACGAAAAGAGAAGTTATGCTGGCTACGTTTGCAGAAGGAGTCATCAAAGATACAAAGTTCTAGGTAATAGACGCGGACATGGCCTATAATATAATATTGGGTAGGCCATGAATTCATGATATGGATGTTGTCCCGTCCACGTTGCATCAAGTTATCAAATTCCCATCACAGTGGGGGATCCGACAAATCCGGGGAGATCAACAAGCCTCACGGAGCATTAATTAAGTGGTAATTACAAATACAACAGCCAATGATGCAGACACAAAATAGCAATTAAAGAATTCAGTTACGGATGCTTCTATTCACACCTCAACTGAAAACACACAAGGTCAGACTGATATGGATTCAAGACCTAATGTGATTCAAGAGCCAAAGGAAAACGAGTATATCAAAACAACCACAGAGGAGCTCAAAGTTGTGATATTATTTGTCGACTCGCCAGATAGAAAAGTTTACATCGGAGCAAATTTGAGCCCAAAAATGAAAGGTAAGTTAATTGAATTTTTACCTGCTAACGCAGATTGCTTTTCTTGGTCGCCTTTAGATATGACAGATATACTACTGGAGGTGATGACTCATAAGTTGAATGATGATCCATTACATCAGCCTGTCAAGCAGAAGAAAAGGAAGCAAAGGGCCTTTAAAAATCAAGTGATCTAGGATGGGGTACAAAAATTTATGAAAATCGGTTCAATACAAAAGGTAAAGTACCCTAACTAGTTAGCTAATACTGTTGTGTTTCCAAAAAAGAATGGAAAATAGCGAGTCTGTGTAGATTTTACCATTGTAAATAAGGCTTGTCCTGAAAATTCATTTCCTTTACCACACATAGACCAATTAATTGATTCTACCGCAGGTCATGAGCTTTTAAGTTTTTAGATGCTTATTCAGGTTATAATCAGATAAAAATGGACCCTTTAGATGAGAAAAAAACCACATTTATCACAGACAGGGGGACTTATTACTATAAAGTCATGTCATTTGGCTTGAAAAATGCTAGCGCCTACTATCAAAGATTGGTGACCAAAATGTTTCAAGAGCACCTGGGAAAAACTATGGAGGTCTACATAGACGATATGTTTGTCAAGCCAACACATGCAAGGGATCATTTCCAACATTTAGCTGAGATCTTTGAAATTCTCCAAAAGTACAACATGAAGTTGAATCCGGAAAAGTGCGCTTTTGGCGTAGCTACAAGTAAATTTGTAGGTTTTCTTGTTTCTAATAGGGGTATTGAAGTAAATCCCGCACAAATCAAAGCTATTGAAGAAATAGTAGATGTACTCACGAGCAAGAAAGAAGTACAGAGATTAATAGGTAGGATAACGACTCTAGGAATGTTTATATCCAAGTCATCGGAAAAGTGATTTAAGTTCTTTTCAGTATTGAAAAAGTAAAATCAGTATGAATGGACTGGCGAATGTCAATAGCTCTGAAGGACTTGAAGGTGTATCTGTCAAATCCACATCTGTTAACAAAACCAAAAGACGAAGAGAAATTGCTTATCTACCTTATTATGTCAGAAGTGGCTATAAGCGCGGTATTGGTACATGCAGATAAAGGGAAACAATATCTGATTTATTATGTTAGTAAGTCTTTACTAAATGCTGAGAGACGATATCCTCGCCTAAAATTTGATTTAGCTTTAATTATGGCATCAAGGAAGTTACGACCTTACTTTCAATGTCATCCTATTTCTGTTATAACTACTTTTTCACTAAGGAATATATTGCATAAACAAGAATTATCTAAAAGGTTAGCTAAATGGGCGATAGAGCTTAGTGAATATGATATTATATATAATCCTAGAACTGCTATAAAATCTCAGGTGTTAGCAGATTTTAGTTTAAGCCTAGTTCCTGAAGCAGAATAAGAGCTACGAATATTCACCGGAGCTAATCCAGGGACTTGGACATTGTTTACTGACGGTTCCTCAAATGTTAAAGGAGCAGGTTTGGGAATTGTTTTAATTCCACCATCGGGAGAAATTATAAGACATACGATAAAATGTTATCCAATTACTAACAATGAGGCAGAGTATAAAGCTGTGATTGCAGGCTTAGAGCTCATAGGAAAGGTTGGTATTGGGCAAATCGTGATCAAAAGTGACTCGCAAATAGTAGTCAATCAAATGCAGGGGACTTATGTGTCAAGAGAGATACGAATGTAGCAGTACCTCGAAAAGGTATGAGAATTACTTAGGCAGTTCCAGACATGGAAATCTGTACAAATACCTAGGAAGGAAAATGCAGAAGCATACGCATTGGCAAATCTCGCATCTGTCATTGATGCAACAAATGTAGAAAATGTTGTTTTGGTACATTTATTTCATTCAGCCCTCGACCAAACCAAGAGTGAGGTAAATTTTAATAAGTTAACTTGGGATTGGAGAAACAAATTTTTGAACTTTTTGCAGTATGGTATTTTTCCTGAGGATAAAAAGATATCCAGGTTGCTACGGTTGAAGGCTGCTCAGTATTGTTTATTCGTGGGAATTTATATCCAAAAATATTCGGTGGACCTTTAGCACGATGCCTTGGACATTCACAAACAGAATACGTAATGAGAGAAGTACATGAGGGGCATTGTGGCAATCATGCTGGGGGAAGATCGTTAGTAAGACATTAATAAGAGCGGTATACTATTGGCCAAAAATGGAAGAGGAAGCAAAAAACTTTGTGGCAAGGTGTGATAAATGTCAACGATACGCTAATAATATGCATCGACCGGCGGAATTGTTGCATTTAGTTATATCATCATGACCCTTCATGAAATGGGGGATGGATATCGTTGGACCATTGCCTTAAGCTAAGGGAAAGGTACGATTTTTGTTAATTTTAATTGATTATTTCTTAAAATGGGTAGAAGCATGTGCCTTTAAATAGGCTCAAGAGAAGGAAGTCATGGATTTCATTTGGAGAAACATAATATGTCGGTTTGAAGTCCCAAAGGAGATCGTTTGTGATAACGAGCCGTAATTCATAGGTTCAAAAGTTACTGACTTTTTCCAAAGTTGCCAGATTAAACGGATTACTTTCGTACCTTGCCACCCAATGGCTAACGGGCAAGCTGTGTTGACAAATAAGTTTATAAACTTAAAAAAGCATTTGGAAGATTCAAAAGGTAAATGGCCAGAAGTACTACCATATGTGTTATAGGCTTGCCGAACAACGGCAAAAACCAGCACGGAGGAAACCCCATTTTCACTTGTATATGGAACGGAAACTCTAATTCCAGTTGAGATAGGCGAACCAAGCACGAGGTACACACATACAAATGAGGCAACAAATGAAGAAGATCAACGAGTAAATTTGGATTTGACGGAAGAAAGAAGAGAAGCAGCATTAATTTGGATGGCAGCTCAAAAGCAGATGATTGAACGATACTATAACAGGAAGGCAAACTTGAGATATTTCAAGATTAGGGACTTCGTCCTAAAAAAGGTATTCCGATAAACAAAAGAAGCGAACGCAGGAAAGTTGAGTCCAAATTGGGAAGGCCCATATAGAGTTAAAGGCATTGCTGGAAAAGGAGCGTACAAATTGAAAACTATGGACGGCAAGGTGTTACCGTCTCATTGGAATGCAGTCCATTTGAAGAAGTATTACTTGTAAAATAGGTTAATACCCATAGTCAGGTATCGTGCAAGTTCAAGTTTTTCCTGTTCATTTTTTACTAACCATTTTAGATGATAGGCAAAAAGATGGGTAGTACCAAATGATGATATTAGACCCGAAAGACACGCGGAATACTTAATTATTCTCGGTCTAGGTTACAACATTTCTGATGACAAATGGTTATACAATTATCATATAAAAGATTACCTCCGAGTCCCGTATGTATTTCCTTTTTAGGAAAAGGACCAAAAGTAAAGAGCTGATCTAGTGTTCGAGATCTCATGCTTCAATGATCCAACACTATGGGGACTATGCATATGGAAGGATACACAAGGAAAAAATATGTACACCACAAAAGCATAGTTTAGCCAGAGTTAAAACTTTGAAGAAAACCTTGAAGAAAATATCAAGATTTTAAAGGCGTTCAAGCTCGCGGAAAAAATAGGCAGTAAAGAGTTACAGAACCTACAAAATACTCCCACGAGCTTCTAGGTTAAGGCCATAGATTTAATCACAGAAAAATATACCCATATTTGCAAATCTGCTACAAAGAAAGCAGTTATGAGAATGTTGTATAAGATTATTTATTTGAAAGTTCAAAAAATAAAACCTCCTCAAATTACTTTATGTTTCATATCTTTATACCAATATGAAGATGAGACGTCATCTTCATCAGTATTGTTAATATAAAAGGGCCCTCTTTTATAAAAAAATATGCATATTAAAAGTCGTGGTCTACTAAAGAATTTTTAATGCAAGTATAAGCTCAAAGATATAAAGAGAAAAACGCATAATATGCAACAATGAGATATTTATATCATTATCCCATAAACGGGGAAGGTAAAATCTTCAAAAAACTATACAAAAACAAAAAAAAAAGTGTTTCAACAAAAACCAGAACAAGGGCAAATCACTTTCACAAAAACCAAGGGAGAAATTGAGGAGCATCATCTACGGGAGAAAAGGGATCAACTTGAGAAGAAGAAGGTTGAATGTAAGCTTCACCAGGAGTAAGTCCATCTCCATCACCTATAGAACGTTCATCCTCTGGTGTTGAGAAGCTTTGACGTTTCTGAGTTTGATCAATCGCTTCTTTAGCCTTTGCGATTTCAGCATTAAGGAAAAAACCCTCCTGGCTAGCTTCGGTTAAAGTTTCAAAGCGGATGTTCAGGAAAGCCCAGCTAACATCAATTGTCAACTTGTCTTTAAGGGCCTCATAATCCTTCTCCCACTGCTCAATTTCAACCTTCAATTCTTCTTTCTCTGCTTCTGAAGCTTCATAATATGCCTTTAAAGGATTAATAGAACTCTCAAAGAACTTGATCTTGTCCGATGAGGCACGAAGGTCTTCTTGAGCATGGGTGCACATTTGTACCAGATCACCCGCGTATACCTCTTTTTGGTTAAGGAGCTCTTTCAAGCTTCTTATTTCTTCAGTTGCCTTGGAGTGTTACTCGTCGAACGAGGATTCCAATATGTCCTTGTCTTTTTCAACTTAATTGGAGGAAGTTTTTAAAATCACTAGTTCGATGGTGATTATCCTCAGTTATTGTTAAAGCTCCTTTCTCCTCAGCAAGAACGTCTTTCTCAAGTTGAAGGCCTTCGAATTGCTCTTTCCAATTATCAGCCTCAGTGCACAATTCAATCACCTGCTGATCTGTCCCAAAAATTCTTCTCATAAGCTCCGTACCTGTCAAATTGATCTATGAAAAGAGAAAGAAAAGGGAGTTACAAACATGAAAGGAAGGAGAGCAAAGTAAAAAAGAGTAAAGATATACCTTGAGAGAGAAATGTATGATATCATTTATCAGAGTCAAGGAACTGTGAGACTCAAGTGTTTTTCTTTCCACAGGACCAAGCAATGGTTTTAACCACACAGTAGCCTGTCTAAATTTCTTCAACAGATTCTCACCATCGGGGACTTCAATTAAAACTTTCTTCATACCCTGTCTATAGCTAGAAGACTCAGCTTATTCACAAGAAGCAGCAGCGGGGAAAGCAACTGGGGTGACTGTAGGCGGAGAAGCAGGAGGATTAACAACGGGGACAACTGATGTCAACGGACAAGAGGAAAGTGGTGGCTCTTCTAAGACAGGACCAAATTCTTCTTCACCCTCAAAATCTTGGGCAAAGAATCAGTCAATGGGACTTGGGGGGTAATCCAAATTACTAGCATCTTTATCAGAGATATCCAAATGGACATTCTCTAGCTCATTAACGAGGCTAAAATGAATTGAACTTGGAGGGGGATCTTGAGAGACATGGGCTTCATCACCTGAAACCACTTCTCGAATATTCAGTTTAGAATATTCAGAAAGTGGGGGGACTATCTGTATTGGTTGAAAAAAGGCATGATACATGGATCATTATCAAGGTGACAAGTGGCAAATTTAGTTAAGTAAATTAAAAAAATTGAAAAGGCATGAGCGAAATACACAGTGTTCCTCCAGAAAAGGTACCGATCCTGATAGATGGAAAAGAAGAAATAGGTACGAGATGAATGAAGACCATAAAAGGGGAAGGTTCATGAATCTATTACAAATAATGAAGAAAAATCGGTATTGATCATGATTGCGGAGAATCCTCAGTCATTAATGCCACCGTTACAATTATATATAGTAACGGGCAATCAAGGCAATAAATGTCATTAACAAGTTAGAATTAAGTAAGAAAACTATTATAATAATGTACCCTTATATAAGGGTACGATCCTCATTTGTAAAGGCATCTAAATTTTGATCAATATATGCAATCAGTCTTTTACTTATTAAAAGTGTTCAAACCGCAATTCTAGGAGAGATTTGTGATCTATTTAGAGTTTTCTTTCCTTACTTATTATTTTTATTATTCTTTTTATTCTTCAAATTAGAAAGAAAGTGAAGTAATTTTGGTTTTCAGTAACCCAATTTCTTCATGATATTAACTTTAACCGAGAAATCTATTTTTGGGTTAAACACTTGATGCTTTCCTCTTCTTTGTATATGTCTCATGTATCCAACAGTCATTTGGTTTCTTCTTCTTCTTCTTCTTCTTCTTCTTCTTCTTATTATTATTATTATTATTATTATTATTATTATTATTATTATTATTATTATTATTCAAATGCACATGACGTATGTCTCATCGATTCTGAAGAAGGCATTATGATAATTGAGAAAAGGCGGCAGGCAATTCCCGCCATAAATACTTACCACTTCCCAAATATTCAGTTGAGAATAGTCAGAAAGTGGGAGGACTATCTGTATTGGTTGAAAAACGTATGACGCATGGATCATTATCAAGGTGACAAGTGGCAAATTCAGTTAAGTAAATTAAAAGAATTGAAAAGGCACGAAAAAAACCCCGGTGTTCCTCCAGAAAAGGTACCGGTCCTGATAGCTAGAAAAGAAGAAATAGGAACGAGATGAATGAAGACCATAAAAGGGGAAGGTTTATGAATCTGATAAAAATAAGGAAGGAAAATCGACATGGATCGTGATTACGGAGAATCCTCAGTCATTAATGCCACCATTATAATTATATATAGTAACGGGCAATCAAGGCAATTAATGTCATTAACAAGTCAGAATTAAGTAGAAAAATTATTATAATAATGTACCCTTATATAAGGGTACGATCCTCATTTATAAAGGCATCTAAATTTTGATCAATATATGCAATCAGCCTTTTACTTTATTAAAAGTGTTAAAACCGTAATTCTAGGAGAGATTTGTGATCTATTTTAAGTTTTCTTTCCTTACTTATTACTTTCATTATTCTTTTTATTCTTCAAATTACCAAGAAAGTGAAGTAATTTTGGTTTTCAGTAACTTAATTTCTTCTTGATATTAACTTTAACTAAGAAATTTATTTTTGGGTTAAATAGTTATTGTTTTCCTCTTCTTTGTATTCATGTCTCATGTATCCAACAACCGTTTGGTTTCTTCTTCTTGTTGTTGTTCTTCTTCTTCTTCAAATGGACATAACGTATGTCTCATCGATTCTGAAGAAGGCATTATGATAATTGAGAAAAGGCGGCAGGAAATTTCTGCCATAAATACTTACCACTTCCCGAATATTCAGTTGAAAATATTCCTAAAGTGGGGGGGACTATCTGTATTGGTTAAAAAAAGGCATGACACATGGATCATTATCAAGGTGACAAGTGGCAAATTCAGTTAAGTAAATTAAAAGAATTAAAAAGGCACGAGCTAAATACCTCCATTGTTCCTCCAGAAAAGGTACCGATCCTGATAGCTGAAAAAGAAGAAATAGGTACGAGATGAATGAAGACCATAAAAGGGGAAGGTTCATGAATCTGTAATAAATAATGAAGAAAAATCGGTATTGATCGTGATTGCGGGGAATCCTCAGTCATTAATGCCACTGTTATAATTATATATAGTAACGGGCAATCAAGGCAATTAATGTCATTAACAAGTCAGAATTAAGTAGGAAAACTAGTATAATAATGTACCCTTATATAAGGGTACGATCCTTATTTGTAAAGGCATCTAAAGTTTGATCAATATATGCAATCAGTCTTTTACTTTATTAAAAGTGTTCAAACCGATATTCTAGGAGAGATTAGCGATCTATTTTAAGTTTTCTTTCCTTACTTATTATTTTTATTATTCTTTTAATTCTTCAAATTACCAAGAAAATGAAGTAATTTTTGTTATCAGTAACCCAATTTCTTCTTGATATTAATATTAACCGAGAAATCTATTTTTGGGTTAAACATCTGTTGCTTTCCTCTTCTTTGTATTCATGTCTCATATATCCAACAACCCTTCTTAGTTATATTTGTTAGATTTATTATTGTTTTGATAATTTGATGATTGAAATTTGTTCTTTATTATCTTTAAAAATTATGATTCAAATTTGAGCAAATTTGGAGTAGATTTAGCCTTTGGATGTTGAATTGTATTTTAGATTCTTGAAATTCAAGGAACACGTTTATGTTTGAGAACTTAAGATCTGATTTTTGAAGTTGCATTGAAAAGATAGAACTACTTAAGATCCGATTTTTTTGAAGTTGTATTGGAAAGATAGAAGAACTTTATATCCGATTTCTAAAGTTGCATTGAAGAGATACAACTACTTCGATCCGATTTTTCTGAAGTTATATTGGAAAGATAGAAGAACTTTAAAAAGATAGAACAACTTAAAATCTGATCCTGAAGTTTTATGGAAGAGATCGAACTACTTAAGCAGCGATTTTTTAAAGTTTCATTGGAAGATGTAAGAACTTCAGATTCAATTCTAAAGTTGCATTAAGAGATAGAAGATCTTCAGATCTCGATAGGTAAATTTTATAAATCCTGTGTAATACAGATATAACTTCAATGGCGGTCCCAAAAACGGGTATATGTGAAAACCTCCCGTTATGATTAGAGAAATAACAACTTTTGAAACATGCCTTTGAGTTCAATATATTTGACCACATGATAAATATTTGAAATTATTTTTCTTATTAATTTAATACTAGTTGTAAAGTAAATTTTTATATATTTTTTATTTATAATTTGTTGCTTAAAAGCACTTTTTGAAAAGATTGATGAAACACAAACAACTTCTATCATACTAACGGAAAAGGGCCAAAAATACCCCTAACGTATGAAAAATGGCTCAGAAATACCCTCCTTCCACCTTTTTGTCTAAAAATACCCCGACCTTTATTTTTGGCTCATCGACACCCCTCAAACTAACGATCAAAATCTGATTCAAATTTGGCTCTTTAAAACAGCCACGTGGTCTATTATGATTTGCCACAATTCGTAATTAAATTAAAATCTACCCAATTTATTGTAACGATCCGGCCGGTCATTTTGAGTGTATTAGCCCCGATACCCTATTTATTATTTTCTTCGTATCTGTTTCTGCTTATGTGACTTGCTGGGAGATCTTATTTTTGGTTTCGAAGTATTTTGGGACACTTAGTCCCTGAAACGGAAGCTTAAGTCTTAGGGTTTTGACCGTAGTCAGAAGTGTGTGAAGACGGTTCCGGAATGGAGTTTCATCGGTTTTTTAGCTTCATTGGGTGATTTTGGACTTAGGAGCATTTCTGGACTGTGAATTTGAGGTTTGTAGCTAATTTAGACTTGAAATGGCGAAAGTCGAATTTTTGGAGAGTTTAGCCGAGGGGTTGACTTTTTGCTATCGGGGTCGGATTCCGATTCCGAAAGTTGGAATAGGTCCGTAATGTTGAATATGAATTATGTGCAAAAATTTGAGGTCAATCGAACGTGGCTTGGTATGATTCGACATCGTTTGTAGAATTTGGAAATTTCGAAGTTCATTAAGTTTGGATTGGAGAGTGATTCGTATTTTTAATATTATTTGAGGTCGTTTGAGGATTCGACTAAGTTCGTATAGTATTTTGGAACTTGATGGTATGTTTGGTTGAGGTCCCGGGGGCCTCGGGTGAGTTTCAGGTGGTTAACGGATCATTTTTGGACTTTGGTTGATGACTGATATCTGCTGGTGTATATTTTCTGGTTTCCTCTAACGCATTCGCGAGAAGAGCCTCGCATTTGCAAAGGGTTAATGTGAGCTGAGAAGATTTTTTTCTTCGCTTTCGCGAAGAAGAGGACGCGAACGCAAAGGTGTAGTCTGCGTGTGCATCGCGAATGCGTGAGTTATGTCGCGTTCACGAAGAAAAGTGAGGCAGTTGGGAACCCTAGGTCTTTGGTCAACGTGTTCGTGAGGTATGGGCCGCGTTCGTGATAAGTTGAGCTTGTAAAGCTTCGCGTTTATGAAGTGTAGATCGCGTTCGCAAAGAGTAAATTAGGAGGCAGTCTGAGTTGGCCTACGCGAACGCAAGAGGACGATCGCGTTCACGAAGAGGGAAATCTGGGCAGGCAGTATTAATTTCAAAAATGAGGGTTTGAACCTATGTCACATATTTTGAGCTAGAGAACACGGAATTGGGCGATTCGTGAAAGAATGTTTTGTGGAGTTGATTGGGGTAAGCGATTCCCACTTGGTTTTGGTTAAATTCCACGATTTAATCTTTAATTTTATCATCTAATTTGTGATTTGGAGTGAGAAATTGGGGAAAAAGAGGAAGAACTCTTGAGTTAGAATTTTAAGGTTTCGAATGGGATTTTGTTATCAGATTTGAATAATTTTGGTATGGTTAGGCTCGTGAGTGAATGGGCTTTCGGGTTTTATAATTTTTGTCGGATTTCGAGATGTGGGCCCGGGGGCCGGGTTCGGGCCGATTTCAGATTTTTGGCTTATAATTTTATATTTTTCTTGTGGAATTGATTCTTTTAGCTTGTATTAATTACATCGTACTGCTTGTGGCTAGATTCGGGCATTTGGAGGCCGATTTGAGAGGCAAAGACATTTCGGAGTAGGATTTCTGCGCGATTGAGGTAAGTAACAGTTTTAAATCTTGTTTTGAGGGTATGAAACCCTTAGAATTAGTACGATGTTAATATTTGGAGGTGACGCACATGCTAGGTGACGGGCGTGTGAGCATGCACCATAAAGGATTGTGACTTGGTCCGTACCGTGAGACTGTAAAGTCGAATAGCCATTGTTATTACTTGTTTTTCCTTGTCTTTGAGCAATTGACTGCCTTTCATGTTAGAAATTATGCTTAGGCTATATTTTATCACTGTTGGGACCCACAGAGGTTGTATACTTGTTGAATTGACTGCTAATTATTGTCTTGTACTCAATCACTGTCTTACTTGTGTTTAATATCTCCGTTCCCTCTCATTGCTTGTTGATACTTGTTGTATTCTCTGTTTGGGATTATTGTTATGAGATTTTGTGAGCCCGAGGGGCTGGAGAGGTTAGTGACTTAGATAGGTCCTGAGTGCCGAGCCGCGAGCTGTGAGGTATATGGATCGGGTTACACGCTGCAACATGCCTTCGGGCTATATATATATTATTATTGGATCGGGTTGCACGCCACAATAATATTGAATTGGGTTGCATACTGCAATAATATTGGATCGGGCTGCACGCCGCAACAATATAGCGTTTGGGCTGAAAGAGCCCCTCCGGAGTCTGTACATCCATAGTGAGCGCAGGTACCTATTGAGAGTGTGCATTGAGGGCTGAGAGCCGAGAGTATGAGCTGTTGGGATGAGTTGAGTGACAACTGCCTTGAGAGCTTGTACTTGCTTTTATCTATTGTTGCACTTAGTTGTTATCTATTGTTGTTGTGAATTTTCTGGAAAATTCATATCTGTTTTACTTGAGCTCGAACTGATTTGAGTTATACCACCAGATTTGAAAGCGTGTTCACTCTTTACTGAAAACGTTTGAAATGATGTGTATTTTTATAGCTCGTCATTGCTTCTCAGTTCCTTATTTAATTATGTTACTTGCTGATTTGGTTGTACTCATGTTATACCCTGTACTTCATGTACAAATCCAGGTGTGTACGGTTCTGGCGGTCGCTGAGTTCGTGTGCGAGCTGATTATCGGAGACTTACGAGGTAGTTGCCGGCATCCGCAGTCCTTGTTTCTCCTTTCTTATTATCTTTTCTCTCGTGTATTGGCATTTGGCACAGACTGTAATAGACTCTATTTCTAGATTGGTGGTTAGATTCTCATGACTTAGTGACACCCCGACGTCGGGCTATCATTCCACACCTGTGTTTTGGATTTTTACCCCGTTATTATGTAAACCTTTAATTAGTTTAATTGCTTTAGCTCACTTCTGTTATATATTGAAAGCATATTGAGAATGTCAGCTTACCTAGTTCCACGATAGGCGCCACCACGACTGGTTAGGTATTTGGGTCGTGACAAGTTGGTATCAGAGCTTCTGGATTACATAGGTCTCACGAGTCATGAGCAAGTTTAGTATAGTCTTGCGGATCGGTACGGAGACTTCTGTACTTATCTTCGAGAGGCTGCAGAACCCTTAGGAAACTCCACATTTTTGAATTTTTATCGTGCGAATCTGTTGATTCTAGTAGTTAAACATCTGTTGTTTCATTCTTTCACATATGGTGAGGACTCGTACTACTTGGCAGGGTGGATTTAGCGATGCTCCTTCTGGGGGTCAGTTCTAGCACGATAGAGGTCGTCCTTTCATACATGCTTAGACGGCTCATCCAGTTCACCGTGGTGCATTATCTGGCCATGGTTCTCACAGTCATCAGCAGGGCCGTTGATCTCTCAGTGCCTTCCCAGCGCAGAGTTCGTCCCGTGCACCATCGGGTTAGGGTTGGTCTATGCCAGGTCCTTCTGCCAGTTATTCAGGTGCTCAAGGCTCCCTTTAGTCCCCTGCACCAACACTGAGGAGTTGCTATGAGTGTGGGGATTTTGATCACATGAGGAGAGAGTGTCCCCGTATAGTGGGAGGTCCTGCTCCGCAGAGGAGCCAGTCTAT
>AWOL01S0123784.1:0-10211 GCA_000715115.1 Nicotiana otophora
GGCGGAGGGTCAAGAAATTCATTAGCAACCACCTAAAATTGATAACTAGGTCTCATTACTGTCATTCTGATCACGCTGTCAGTAAATACGGATAGATTGCGGTTTTTTAATAAATCAAAAGAGTTCATCTACGCTTTATCGTGATCATACAATACCTTTTTAGATGTCTTTATCAAAAAACAAAGGTACTGAGATCATACTATCACTCTAGCCAACCCTCTAGATAAGTTGGTATTTCCACTTTAAACAAAAATCAACAAAAGTTATACAACAGAACTTTTGACCCTCAATAACGTACTCTTTACCATCAAAAGGTCTCCTATTTCTTGCCTTCAATCCAAAAGATACAATAAGGAGTTGTCTACCATAGGTTATTTTTCTTCCCGTCTTTTCTATAGAGTTCTTTTTCTTCACATCCATTTTGAAGATTACCTAACTTGTACTTCGTTAGTTTTATTTTATATGGGCACGTGTTTTTTTCTTTTGGTTTGTTCTGAAAAAGTTGACACCTTTTCATAATTAGAAACTCTTTAATTTTAATGTTTCCAATTTATCCTCAATAACGTGCTCTTATAGGAATTGACATGGCATGTCGAAAGCCCTACATACTAGTGGTACTTTTGGTTGTTATTAGCTTACATACATGTGCGCGAGTGTGCACGCACACGCACATATTATATATGTATACATAGAGAGACCTTTTATGATCCAAGTCTTCCTTTCTTTTTTAAACTCTGTGTTCATTCAATCACCGCCAAATAAAATGAATAAGAGGTACTAATTGTTTACCAGGCAAGCCTTTTATCCAGAAAGAAAAAAGCATATCTATTTGCCAAGATAGCTGAAAAACTCATTTTGATGGCCTCTCTACTAACTCACAAATTACAGCTCAACTAAATCTACTGATTACATGCATTATCCAACAGTTCTGGCAGTAATTATATTGACTAATCTGGAAAACATAAATCATGTCGGTGGAAGTAAACTCTTTAATCATCAATCATATAAGAAGAAAGAATATTCTGCACTAAACACGCTTAACCTAGTAATTACTCGTACAGCATCAGTCATCTATATAATTTCATTGACTCCGAATAAAAAGTTATACCTAGTGTGCTATGTTTCTTGTCTTCTTCTTTTCTAAAACACAAAACTAAAATACTACAAATAAAATTAAAGAAAAAGGACCAATGCCTCATGAACTGTGACCACAAGAGCGAGGATGGAGAAAAGCAGTCTGATAAAAAAAGAACAACAACAACGACCCAGTGCATTCCCACAAGTGGGGTCTGGGGCTGATAAAAAAAGAAATGCTTACTTATTCCCTGCTGGGTTGAAGGCAACTGAGAAGGCAGCAGTGATCTCGTCCATGGCATCATAAGCACGGTAAGTACAGCGTAACTGCAACCACCCAAGAAAAGATAATGTAGGGAAGAATATCTTCCTAGCTAAGCTTGTTGAGCAGCTATACAAACCATGGGTAGTTAGCAACCTATCAAAGAGCAAGCGAGAGGAAACNAAAATATATGTAGCAACAGCTCTAGAGACGAAGACACACCTGCCCAGTAGTAGCATCCCAGAGATGAATAGGGTGATCACGGGCAGTACTTGCAAAAACACGTGTCTCTGGACCTGGGTCATGAAAGAAAACTCTAGTTAAATTTTTCTTATCACAGTCAGCATTACCACAAATAACAAGGCAATTGACATACTTGAAGAAGACATATAGGGATACCAGCAATAGTCATATACAGACTCCCCCTCACTCATGACAAGGCTTGCAGCATAAGAATCTGCAAATAATCATTCAGTCTTAAACACAACAAACAACAACATGAGATAGCAAATCATATCAAGTTTAATACTGAACACACATGATTGATAATTTCCACAATTACCATAACATACTTCCACAATGTTGCTTCACATCCAAACCTAAATATACTAATAGCATACAATTTACCTGTATCAGCAGCTGATGAAGAAGTATCAGCAAGCCATCCGCTTTCATCATACGGCCTATCAACGAAGCAAAGCCAAATTAACAGAGCAACTCAATGCAATGGAAATGCTAGAATAACTAGGTACCATTTCTTACTATGTGCTTGCCTTATAATAGCACCACATATGAATCTATTTATCTGTTAATCAATCAATTAATTGTACCTCATTCACAAAATTCTGGGGTCGGCTATATGAATTCTCTATATACATTCAGCTCTATTTTCAGATAATTCGTCATTTCATGAAACTCTATTTACCAACAGATTTTAAGCCCCACAAATCCAATCACAAAGTATGAACTCCAAACGAATTGTAGTAGGAAAATTTTAATCTTTACAGTTATTCAAGACTTAAAATAATTTCACAGTTGTTCCTGGAGGATTTATCATTGAACATAGTTATAAAGTAGTAAAATGTATAGCAATTCAAAAACTTACAAGGTAAAAGAACAAAAGGTATTATCATCAGAGCAAGTGAGGAAGCAAGAACCATCCGGGGACCTAGAAGAAAAATAGAATTAACCATAACATATATATATATAGACAGAACAGAGAAAACGGGGCATAAAAGAAATGGGAAGAAAATAAAACGAAAGGAGAAAAGGCATACCATTTAACACCCTTTAAGAAATTGTTACGATTAGAAGGAGTTCTGAAGTGGTTGAAGAAATGATAGGTTCGATATGGGGGAACATCATATTGAATAACCGGCCAACGGTAAGAAGATTCTTCCGATGGTTTTTCTACAGCTTCAGTTGGGACTTCTATCTGGTCTACAGCTCCCTCTTCACCCATTGATTCTCTAATGGGCTGCTGCTCTGAAGCTTCTTCTTCCCCCATTTGATTGATTCGCTAAAAAGGCTGCTAACGTTAGTCTGTGAAGAGTGTTAGCGCCAAAAAGAAAGTGTTTCGAGGGGTTTGGGGGGGCTATTTGAGAAAGACACTGCTACTATAAATTGTTATGGATTCCAAGTTGGCACTACCGATATTGCTCGGCAACTATTAACTTTGTCTACCTTCTATATACATAATTATTTGTTATAGTTATTATTAAGTTATTACGATAGTGTATTCGTATTATTGTATTCATGAATACGATAACAAAAAGTACCTAAAATCAAGTTAGTCCAGCTGTACGCGCATATATTCACATATATTCGTGTCATGTATTCATGAATACAGTAACGGCAATCACCTTGAAAATATGTATGTCTAGCTGTCTAATAACGAAATTAATATTAATTAGCATGATACACTCCTAATATAACTCAACAAAATTAATTCTAACATGCCTCATTATCAACCCAATTAATTAGAATAATTTTTCAGTTGTATATAACTGTTGTATTTAACTTTTGTATTTAGTGTGTTTCAATTTTCTTTTACTGTTGCATTCATTAGATTCAATGTTTGTATTTACTGTATACGCTATTTTATATTCAGTGTATTCAAATGTATCTGTATTAACAGTATTTTAGTTATTCCTAATACATGTTATTAATGTTGTATTCAGTGTATTTCATTGGTTGCATTCACTGTATTTTATTTGCATTCAGTGTATTTTACAGTATTTCAATATATTTTAAAATTAAATATATTCACTATTTATAATTTTTTCCATTTTATTGTTTGTATTCAGTGTATTTCAATGTTTATATCATGTACTATATATACAGTATGCATGAATACAAGTGTATTCAGTTGTATTAAAAAAATAGCAAAAAAATATATTTATATAAAAATACAATGTGTTTGAGTTTAATTTGTACAAAATATAATGTATTTGTATCATTATATGTGACTAAATAGCAAATAAGAGAAGAAAGTTCGTCGGAGATAGCGTTTTCCAGCCAAGAAGAGAAGAAAGTTCGTCGAATCCGTATAACAAATTTATGATAAGAGTTCATCACATTGCTCCTTTTCGTTCAAAAAATTCACTCTTTTCTGTTTCCTGACTGTCTTCTATTATATTCTAATGTCTCGTCGGCCATCAATACTAGGGCGTGTATCTTGAGTTGCTCGAAGAGAGAGAGATTCTTCTTTCTCGTAATACTAGGGCTTGAGTTGCTCGAAGAGAGAGAATGAAGAGAGAGAGAAAGAAGAAAAAATTTGAGAGAGAATCTTGTGTTAATTGAAAGAAAGAGAGAGGAAAAATATAAGTAGCGTATTTCATGTTTTAGTGGTAGTATACACCATAAATACATATTTGCTATAAAATATAAAAGGTAGCTATAGAAAATAATATTTTAAAATAATTTTGATTTATAATAAATAGGATATATACTTTTGCTATAAGAGTTAAAATTTCTTGCATCGCGTCAATTAGTATAAAATGTATATAAGAATATATTGTTGAAAATTAGTAATTGACATTAAACTAAATGTAATATTTGTTACACGTATTAAACTCCAAAAGCAATTATGAAGTTCATAAAAGTTTGTCAAATAAGAAAAAAATAATATAAAATAAATTTTGAATTTGGAGTCCTAAATGTAGTATTTTTTACATAGTTAAAATAAGAAAAAATTAAATAATTAGTAAAATTTTAATTAATTTTATAATCTTAAATATTAGAAAAATAACTTTATGACTATTTTATCTAGTGTGTAATCTATTCTAAAAGGGTGAAAAGACGAACGATATTTCGGTAAAGAATTTCGTGCTATTAATATAGTAATAATATAAATATAAAGTGGTACACATTCAAAGTCTTAAAAACAAGGAAGGACTGTGGATTCTAATAAAACTACAAGGATTCATGTTAAGGAAGAAAGACAAAAACTCCAAGTTAAAAGAAATAGTATATGTACAGAATCATGAAGGGCTGTGGATTCATGTTAGATTAAGGCTGGCAAGTGGGCCGGTCCAGGCCCGGGACCGGCCCGGGACCGCGGGCCAAACGGGCNTATTCAGTGTATTTTACAGTATTTCAATATATTTTAAAATTAAATATATTCACTATTTATAATTTGTTCCATTTTATTATTTGTATTCAGTGTATTTCAATGTTTATATCATATACTGTATATATAGTATGCATGAATACAAGTGTATTCAGTTGTATTAAAAAATAGCAAAACAATATATTTATATAAAAATACAATGTGTTTGAGTTTAATTTATACAAAATACAATGTATTTATATCATTATATGTGACTAAATAGCAAATAAGAGAAGAAAGTTCGTCGGAGATAGCGTTTTCCAGCCAAGAAGAGAAGAAAGTTCGTCGGATCCGTACAACAAATTTATGATAAGAGTTCATCACATTGCTCCTTTCCGTTCAAAAAATTCACTCTTTTCTGTTTCTTGACTGTTTTCTATTATATTCTAATGTCTCGTCGGCCATCAATACTAGGGCGTGTATCTTGAGTTGCTCGAAGAGAGAGAGATTCTTCTTTCTCGTTGGCCATCAATACTAGGGCTTGAGTTGCTTGAAGAGAGAGAGAAAGAAGAAAAAAATTAAGAGAGAATCTTGTGTTAATTGAAAGAAAGAGAGAGGAAAAATATAAGTATCGTATTTCATGTTTTAGTGGTAGTATACACCATAAATATATATTTGCTATAAAATATAAAAGGTAACTACAGAAAATAATATTTTAAAATAATTTTGGTTTATAATAAATAGGGTGTATACCTTTGCTATAAGAGTTAAAATTTCTTGCATCGCGTCAATTAGTATAAAATGTATATAAGAATATATTGTTGAAAATTAGTAATCGACATTAAACTAAATGTAATATTTGTTACACGTATTAAACTCCAAAAGCAATTATGAAGTTCATAAAAGTTTGTCAAATAAGAAAAAAAAAATATAAAAAAAATTTGAATTTGGAGTCCTAAATGTAGTATTTTTTACATAGTTAAAATAAGAAAAAATTAAATAATGAGTAAAATTTTAATTAATTTCATAATCTTAAATATTAGAAAAATAACTATATGACTATTTTATCTAGTGTGTAATCTATTCTAAAAGGGTTAAAAGACGAACGATATTTCGGTAAAGAATTTCGTGCTTTTAATATAGTAATAATATAAATATAAAGTGGTACACATTCAAAGTCTTAAAAACAAGGAAGGACTGTGGATTCTAATAAAACTACAAGGATTCATGTTAAGGAAGAAAGATAAAAACTCCAAGTTAAAAGAAATAGTATATGTACAGAATCATGAAGGGCTGTGGATTCATGTTAGATACCCGTGGGATTCAACCATAATAGTATACGCTGCGGATTCATAATAGTATACGTTGCGGATTCACAACGTTATGTCTCTTAATTAAGTAACCAAAACAAAACAAAAATCAAATGTAAGGAATTTTAGTCTTGTTACATGATTTAATCAAGAAAAAGGATTTATATAAGGTAAAAACTTAATGAATTTTAAAGTCCTAAATATTAAGAATATTTATATAGTTCAAATAAGGAAAGATTTAATAAGTAATAATTGATTTTAAGGTCCTAAATATTAGGAAAGTAACTAAATTATGATTTTGTCCAATGTAAAATTAATTTTAAGGGTAAAAAAGGTGAACGACATTTTCGCTAAGGGTGATCATGCTTTTAATATAGTATATAGATAATGGTGGTATAACCCGCATCTTCATTATTTTTTTACTACTATATTACTAGCACGAGTTATCTCTTATTAATATAGTTTTGTCTGTCACTCAAGAAAAATACTTTATTATTAATCTCTGAAAATTTATTATAATTCTTTATTTCCTCCACAAATCTCCACACAAAAAATAAGCTACTAATATGAATTATAAACTATTTATAATAGTATGAAATCTATTTTAACTAGAAATATAAAAACATATTCGCATATTAATTATGTCTACAAATCCTATTTAGACATGAATTAAATAAATTACATCCTAAACAATTAAGGTTTTCTACTACAACTTTGAATTAGTTTTGTAACGACCCGGCTGGCCGTTTTAAGTATTACAGCCTCGTTTCCCATTTACTGCTTATCCCTTGTTTAATTATAATCATGTGACTTGTCGGGGAGGTTTCAAAATGAATTGGAACACTTGGTTCCAATAATTAAAGTTTAAGTTGAAACAGTTGACCGGATGTTGGCTTATGTGTAAACGACTCCGAAATAGAGTTTTGATGATTCCAATAGCTTTGTATGGTGATTTTGGACTTAGGAGTGTGTCCGAAAAAATATTTGGAAGCACGTAGTTAAATTGGGCTTGAAATGGTGAAAATAGGAAATTTAAAGTTTGGAAGTTTGACCGGGAGTTTACTTTTTGATATCGGGATCAGAATTCAATTCTGGAAATTGGAATAGGTATGTTATGTCATTTATGACTTGTGTGCAAAATTTGAGATCAATCGGACTTGATTTGATAGGTTTCGGCATCGAATGTAGAAGTTGGAATTTGTTAGTTTTTATTAGGCTTGAATTGAGGGTGCGATTCGTGGTTTTAGCATTATTTGATATGATTTGAGGCCTCGACTAAATTCGTATGATGTTTTGGGACTTGTTGGTATATTTGGTTGAGGTTCCGGGGGCCTCGGGTGAGTTTCGGATGGTTAACGGATCAAATTTGGACTTAGAACAAAGCTAGAATTTGGTGCCTTCCGGTGCAATTGCACCTGTGAAACTATTCTCGCAGGTGCGCTGCCTCAGGTGCGGCTGGCAACGCGCAGAAGCGGATTTGGGGCTTGTCCTGGGGCTGCATCATAGGCGCGTGAAACTTTTCGCATTTGCGAGCCTGCAGGTGCGAGCGAGGCGCCACAAATGCGGAGTGAGGGGGGCAGCTGGTTCCACAGAAGCGGCAGTGTCGACCGCAAAAGCGAGGCCGCAAAAGCGGACCTCTTATCCGCAGAAGCGAAAGAAGCTGCAGAAGTGGGGAGGACCTCGCATATGCGAGACCGCATATACGGTTAAGTACTCCGTAGAAGTGAAAGCGCTGGTTAGGGTACAAAAACAGAAGGGTCCGACATTTTTGGCATTTTGGATCTTTCAAACACGGGTTGAGGCAATTTTTGAGCGAGAATTCACGAAAACACTTGAGGTAAGTCACTTGTGATCATTGTTAGTCAATAATATTAAATTATCATTGAGTATTTTGACTAGATTACATATTTTTGAGGTGAAATTTGAGGAATTGAGCCTAGGGATTTGAAAATAAAATTTGAGGATTTGAAGGTCGAGTTGATGTCGGAATTTAATAAATTTGGTATAGTTAGACTCGTGGTTGAATGGGCGTTCATATTTTATAACTTTTTTCGGGTTCCTAGACGTGGGCCCCACTGATGATTTTTTAGTTAAATTTCGGATTTTGTTAGAAAAATTAGTAATTTCATATGGAATTGATTCCTACTATTTGTGTTGGTTGTATCGAATTATTGTGACTAGATTCGAGGCGTTCGGAGGCCGATTCGCGAGGCAAGGGCTTGCTAGCGGAGTGATTTGAGTTGCTTGAGGTAAGTATCGTATTTAAACTCGGTTAAGGCACTAGTTGCCTGAATTATTGTGATAGCCACGTACTTTTGGGTAAGCACATGTGTGGGGATGGTCCCATGTGCAGGCATCGGGGTTGTGTATTTATGTTTGGGCTATGCTCGGGCTCCTATAAGCCCAGAAATAACTGTTAAGCTTCGAGCTTTGATATCTAACATGTGGTAACAATTTATGTGATTTAAGTAAATCATGATGTGTTTACTTAGAGATTTAAATCCCGGAACAAACATGATAAATGCTTTTCATTGATGAAATTTTCGGATTTGTTACGATAGCACACTTTGCACAGGCCTATACTTTAGCATGTTATTTATACAAGTCCAGGGAGAAGAAAATCTTATTTCATTCATTATATATTTGTACCCTTGCTTTATAGCTACTGTATGATACTTTGGCACGTGAGTTGTCCGTATAGCACGTGAGTTATCTGTGCAGCACGCGAGTTGTCCGTGCGGATCCATATAATAATTCTTTGGCACGTGAGTTGTCCGTACAGCATGTGAGTTGTTCGTGCGGATCCATATAATGATACTTTGGCACGTGAGTTGTTCGTGCAACATGCGAGTTGTCCATGCGGGTCCATATATTGATACTTTGGCACGTGAGTTGTCTGTGCATCACGTGAGTTATCCGTGCAGATCCATATATTATATTATTGACACGTGAGTTGTTCGTGTCGCACATGAGTTGTCCATGCAAATTCTATTGTTAGCACATGAGTTGTCCGTGCAGCACATGAGTTATCCGTGCAATGTGTGAAACTTGTATTTTCTTGATCATTATATGATTTACTTGCTTTCTTTCCCCTACATGCCATAACACTGTTGAGCAGGATATAGTTGTACTGACATAACTAGTGAATTCAACAAATTAAGCTTCTCTTACCTTGCCTATTTATTTGCGATACTTATTGAGTTGGTTGTACTCATACTATACCCTGCACCTTGTGTGCAGATCCAGGTACTTTTGGATACGGCGGGTGTTAGATTTGTGGATTTTCTGTTGAAGACTATCGAGGTAGCTGCTTGGCGTCCGCATACCTTGACTCTCTTCCCTTTCAGTTATTTGTGATATTTTATATTTTCAGACAGTATTTTTATCAGTCAGATTATGATAACATTTAGATGCCCATGTACTCAGTGACACCGGGTTTTGGGAGTGTATTGTATAAAGACAATAATTTATATCAAAAGTTTGCGGGATCTTACTCTTAAATTTATTTATTGTATTTTATTGAGGTTGTAGGATTGCCTAATATTAAGATAGGCGACATCACGACAGGCAAAATTTTGGGTCGTGACAAGTTGGTATCAGTGCCTAGGTTATATAGGTCTCACGAGTCATGAGCGGTTAGTAGAGTCTTGTGGATCGGTACGGAGACGTGTGTACTTATCTTCGAGAGGCTGCCGAACGCTTAGGAAAATTTTACTTTCTTGTATTCTGTCGTGCGAATTTGTTTATTCCGAAAACCAATTTTTTGTTATTCTATTCTCTCACAGATGGTGAGGACACGTACTACCGGATCGGATGGTCAACCACCAGTGCCACCAGTTAGGGCCACGAGAAGTCGGGGTCGTGGTAGAGGTCGATGTGTAGCTCGTACAATAGTTGGAGCAGCTCTTGTAGAGCCACCAGTTGCTCCAGCTCAGGAGTAAGTTCCTGATATGGTTGAGCCGGCGGGACCAGCTCATGTACTAACTATGCCTATCGTGATTCTAGGCCTTCAAGA
>AWOL01S0123792.1:16870-55531 GCA_000715115.1 Nicotiana otophora
CCCCCCCCTTGCACTTTCAATTGGTATCAGAGCAGGTCTCACACTTTTGCTTAACCGTTTGTGAGAAAAGCTCATGGCGAACGAAATAATTGTTAGAGCACTCTTTCAAGAAGGAGCCTCACAAGTCAGGCCACCATACTTTAATGGACAATACTTTTCTCACTGGAAAGTGTGAATGTAAATCTATGCAAAATCTTATGATGAGAAAGTATGGCGTGTTATCAAAAAGAAAAACTATCCACTACCAGCAGCAGCTCAACCACCCGCTGATCCTAAAGATATAGATGAATACACAGATGAACAAATGACGGTCGTTCAGGTTAATGCTAAGGCACGAACCTGTTGTATAACGCTATAAGTGGAGAAGAGTATGAGAAGATTTCAAGTTATAATACAACTAAAGAAATGTGTGACAAACAGGAAGTTGTCTATAAAGGAACCAGCAACGTGAAAGAAACTCGAATAAACATGTTGGTTCCTGATTATGAACTTTCCATATGAAAGAAGGAGTTGAGAAAATATTCGCAAGATTCAGCAAAATCATTAGCGATATTAAAGCTTTTGGTAAACCCTATTCTAGTGGTGATCAAGTTCGGAAAATCCTAAGGGGTTTACCTACCACTTGGCAAACTATAGTAGTTGCACTCGAATCTCAAGATCTAAACAAACTTTCATATGATGAACTAAGAGGAGATCTTATAGCATTCAAGAAAACCCATCTCAAGAAGACAAGCCAGGAAGAAAAGAAGAAAATAGTTGCCTTCAAAAATCTACAACTGAAAGACCTGAGAATGATATTGATAATGATCCAAAAGCTCTTGAAGAAGAAATTGCTATAGTATCAAGAAACATGGATAGGTTAATGAGAAGGTATAGAAATACAAGAAGGGGAAGGATGTCATCTAGGTGAACCAGGCAATACAATGAACAAGACAAGAATGACGGAAAGTGTTATGAGTGTGGAAGGTATGGGCATGTTCAAGCTGAATGCCCAAATCTTAAACGAAAATTCTCCATAAGGTTCAACAAAAATAAATGCTTCGGAAGTTGGAGTGATGAAGATAGTTCAGAACATGAAGAAATAGCAAATCTGTGCTTCATGACCATCCTGGAAAATGACATGAACAAATAGTCTGGTTGCTAGACTGATGAAGATACATCAGACGATGAATGCAAGGAAAATACTGAAAACTGTTATATGGCACGAGGTAAAACAAGCAAGATAAGATCCTATAACTGTGATAGATGTAATGAATTAAGGATATTCTTGACCTGACCCTAAAAGAGTTTCAATAAATGTTGAATGAACTGAGGAGACTCAATAGGGAAAAGAAAGACTGGGAACTTAAGTTTGAAGTCTGTGAAATTGAAAGAGATGTACTTCATGATGAAGTTTAGAAATTGAAAATGCAACTTAATGGCATGCACAAATCCAACCGTCACAGTTCAATCGAGTCTAACCAGGCGACTTACAAGTTAACTGGAAAAGGACTGGTTAGAGCTGAGTCCACAGGTACTAACACAAGTGGTAGATCGAAAATTGGAGCAACCCCTATGTGTCATCACTATAACAAAGTTGGACATAAATATTCTTTTTGTTGATTTCGTAAATCTAATGTTTCAGGATGGATTTGGAAACCCAAAAATAATCTTGATTTCAGTAGAACTAACCAAAAGGAACCAAGAAAGATTAGGTACCTAAAAGAAGGTGACAATTCTATTTTGAAAGAACACCACAGAAAGAGATGAAAAGGAAAATGGTATCTATATAGTGCATGTTCCAGTCACATGACGGGTGATAAAAATCTGTTCAAAGAAGCCACAAAAATAAATAGTGAAAATCTCAAATTTGGTGATGATTCAAAAGGAAAGATAGTTGGTACTGGTACAGTTCCATTCAGAAATAATTGTGATATTACAGAGGTATATCTTGTCGTAAGACTCAACTACAATCTTTTGAGCATAAGTCAACTATGTGATTCGGGATATGAAGTAAAGTTCAAGAAAACAGGATGCGCCATTGAGGAGGAAACAAGTAAAATTATTCTTCCAAGAAAAAGGTATGGAAATGTATATATTCTTGATGGCATTGAAAATCTATATAGTCATATTTGTCTAGCATCCATTTCTGACGATCCATGGCTTTGGCATAAAAAATGTGGTCATGCAAGCATGCATCTTATGTAAAAATTTTCCTAGCATGATTTAGTTATTGGTCTTTCCAAACTCAAATTTTCTAAAAATCATGTATGTGATGCATGTTAGATTGGTAAACAAGCTAGAAATTGTTTCAAAACCAAGGACATTGTGTCCACTACCAAGCCCTTGTAATTACTTCATATAGACTTGTTTTGACCCATTAGAACTGCCAGCATTGGAAGTAAACGTTATGCTTTGTTATTGTTGATGACTACTCATGTTTTACGTGAGTAATTTTCTTATCTCATAAAGATGAAGCTTTGAAAAATTTTAAATTTTTCTGCTAAAGAATTGAAAGAGAAAAGGGGTATTTGATCACAACTATCCAAAGCGAACATGGAGGAGAGTTTAAAAGCAGATCCTTTGAAGAATTCTGTAATGAACAAGGGTATACCTATAACTTCTCAGCCCCAAGACCACTCCAACAGAATGGGATAGTTGAGCGCAAGAACAGAACTCTACAAGATATGGCAAGAACAATGATATTAGAACATTCACTGCCAAATCACTTCTGGGCAGAAAGACTCCATATGAGTACAATATTTCATAGTCTCAACAGGTGCATGATAAGACCTAAGACCTATTTTGAAGAAGACTCCATATGAATTATGGAAAGGCAAGAAGCCAAATATTGGCTACTTTCACCCGCTCGAAAGTAAATGCTTCATTCACAACAATGGTAAGAATAACCTTGGAAAATTTGATCCAAGGAGTGATGAAGGTATTTTTCTTGATAACTCAATTAATAGTAGATCATTTAGAGTTTACAACAAACGTACATTATCTGTATAGAAATCATTGCATGTTATATTCGATGACAATAACTCTATGGCCGAGAAAGGAATCATTGCAGGGGATGAAGGCACCGGCCAAGAAGTATCACAGACAAATAAGCCACAGAAGTCAACTGAAATCCCAACCATAATCACAGAGTCGACTAATGAACCTGCGACTAATCCTGCTAAACCACAAAAGGAGTCGACTACTTCTGTGGTTGGAACCCGACCGAATGAATGGAGAAGCGAACCTGAATATCCTCAAAAGTTCATCATAGGGGATCTAAGCAAAGGGATGAAAACCAGAGGGTCTCTAAAAGAAAGGAAATATTTCACTCATCTCTCAAGTAGAACCAAAGAAAGTTGATGAAGCCCTAAAGGACTCTAGCTGGATATAAGCCATGTAGGACGGACTTGATCAATTCGACAAAAACCAAGTTTGGGAATTAGTACCTAAGCCTACAAATGCTACTGTAGTCGAAACAAAGTGTGTATTTCGAAACAAGCGAAATGAATAAGTAAAGGTAGTAAGAAACAAAGCCAGACTAGTAGCTCAAGGCTACTCACAGTAGGAAGGAGACGACTATGATGAAACCTTTGCACCGGTAGCACAGTTAGAATCAATTCGTATACTGCTTGCCTATGCATCTTTCAAAGGTTTAAAACTATTTCAACGGGATGTCAAAAGTTCTTTTCTAGACGGTTTCATTGATGAAGAGGTATGTGTAAAACAACCTCCTGGCTTTGAAAACTCAAAATTTCCTTATCATGTGTATAAGCTAGCTAAAGCTCTTTATGAACTCAAACAAGCTCCTCGAGCTTGGTATGAAAGATTGAATTCACTAGAGGTAAGGTGGATACTACTTCATTTATCAAGAGATTTACTGAAGGTAATCTTATTATTCAATTCTATGTAGATGATATCATATTTGGTAGTACTAATCTTCTTTTGTGCAAGGATTTTTCACATCTCATGCAAAGTGAGTTCGAAATGAGTATGATGAGAGAACACATATTTTCTTGGACTACAAATCCATCAATTAGAAAGTGGAATATTCATCTGCCAAACTAAGTATACAAAGGAATTGATTCAAAATTTGGAATGAGCAATACCAAATCAATTAGAACTCCTATGAGTCATTCTACAAGTTTAGACAGGGATGAACAAGAAAAATTGGTAGACGAAACAAAGTATCGTGGAATGACTGGATCTCTACTATATCTAACGGCTAGTCGACTAGATATCATGTTGAGTGTTTCTAAATATGCCAGGTTTCAGTCAGCTCCTAAAGAGTCTCACTTAACAGCAGTAAAGCGAATTATTCATTATCTCATTGGAACCACCTCTTACGGACTTTGGTATCCTCGCTCTAACATTTTTTAACTTGAGGGTTTTTCAGATGCTGATCTTTCAGGTGACAAGGAAAACAGAAAAAAAATAAAGTGGGACTTATTAATTACTAGGAAAAGCTCTAATCTCCTAGGATAATAAGAAACACGGATCAATATCGCTTTCCACAACGTAAGCAAAGTACATTGTAATTGGACAACGCTGTGCTCAATTACTATGGATTCCTCATCAATTGGGTGACTATGAATTATCTTTTAAGCCTATTCAAGTATTTGCTGATAATTCTAGTGTAATTTGTCTATCAAAGAATCTTGTGCATCATTCTAGAGCTAAGCATATAGATATTAAGCACCATTTTATTAGAGATCATGTTCTTAAAAGTAACATAGAATTGTTGTTTGTAAGTTCCACCGATCAATTAGCAGACATATTTACAAAACCCTCGCTAGAAGATAGATTTTGTGCATTATGAAACTCTCTTGGCATTATATTCATAAACCCATAACTTTAGGGCCTTTGTGGTATTTTTAATTATTGTTGTATCTTAGTTTAAATATTTTGCTTAAGTGTGTAAGGTGCATTAATTGTGTGTCTGTTACATTTTTTCTCACACTCTTTCAGTGATCGGTCAATAATTGAGTCAAATCTCTAACGCCTTTTCGTCTGTACTCAACCGCCGTTTATAACCTTTTTAAGTTCAAATTTTTTCAGTCCCTCTCACATTGTTTGTATCTCAACTCCCTTGTGCCAAACCATACCATGGCAAAGCATTCCAAAAACCTCTCTGGTTCCACCCTCAAAAGCACTCGCTCTAGGGTAAAACCCTCTTCTCAACCTCCTGAACCAGTCACTATAGGATCAGAACACTCGGAGGACTTTGCCTACTCTCAAGATCTCTCAGATGATGATCGCAGTCTCAACGAAAAGGCCCTAGGAAAATGATCCATGGCAGACCCCCCTAAAACCTTCACTCCCAAAGAGCCCAAAAGTGATCTCTCTAGTTCTCTTGAGTTTGACCTTAATTTCTGGGACACTCCAAGCAGGGATGCCTTCATTGCCTTCAAAGACAAGCAAGTCACTCATGGAAGAGTTGTCGATTTAGATGTCATGGACAGCCTTTACTGCAAAGTGAAGGAACTCTTCGACTTCCAGAGTTGGAAAAATTTTCTCTCCTTGCTTCCTCCAAAGGTATATGAACCCCTTGTTAGAATGTTCTGTGCTAATCTTCGCTCTAGCAAACCTGATAAATTAGAAACCTTGGTTCTTGGCAAACGTATTATTCTGGATTATGCTCTGTTTGATATTATTTTTCAATGTAGTTGTTCTATTTTTTCTATGATTTTTAAGAATACCCGGCCTGAGGACTTTGAAATCTCTTTTGATCAAGATAAAAGGTGTATAGCTGAATCACCCTCTCACTCTCTTTCTAGTCAACTAGGACCCAATGATATCTGTTTTGAAACTCGTGTCTTAGCATATCTTGTAGAAACCACTCTTCTTCCAAGAACAAGATCCTTCTCTACCTTCTCCCAGCGTGATACCTTCTTAGTCTACTGCCTTCTGACTAAGCACAAGGTCAACTTGTCTTCTTGGGTCATCAATTTTATGATAGAAAGTGCCGATGATCCCAAAATTCTTCCTTATGGTATGGTTATCACCCATCTTCTAGAAGCCAACAACATATCCCTTGTTGACCATCCCTATATCACTTTCACTAAGTCTTACAACTTCAGGGTATTTACTAGCATGTGTTATATTTCTGTAAAGGGTGCCTAGGTCAAGAAACAAGAAGGTGAAACCAAGAATGTTCCCTCCGTTTCCAAGGCAAAAGCTCTTGTGTCTCACCCCAGTACAAGTGATTCTGACCTCTTAGAAACACTTGTCTCCTTCAATGAAACACTGTTTATCATCAAAAACCCCTTAACCTCTATGCAAAGCAAGATTGAAGATATCCATGGAATGGAAAAGGAGGCAGGTTTCGACGTGTCCAAGATTTGAATGCAGATTCCCAAGACTGCAGAAAAAGTAGTAAGGGCCTTCAAAGAGATGCACAACAGAATTGATGGGGTCTCTGCCACAGTGAATTCTAACTTTGAACCCTCAAGGAGGCAGTTTGCAATACCCTTATCTACTTTCAGCATCGCTGATGTTTGGTTGTTTAAGATAATTTTCTTTTTGCTTTGTTTTTGCGACTGATGATTCAGTCATGGGTTGTACTCTTAGGATAAATACTTTTAATTTTACTGCTTTTATTTTGTTTTTGTTGATAACAAAGGGGGAGAAATAGTAAGCAAGCTTAAGGCCTGTATTTCTATGTATTTCTTACTTCTGTGTTTTGTGTTTTGTGCTCTGTTTTTAACTTGCAGGTGCATCATACGGTATACAACTGAGGGGCAGTCGACTACAACTAAGGGGAAGTCGACTACAAATGAGGCACAACAGAATGTCCAATTGAAGGGGAGTCGACTAGACAAATCTACCAAGAAACACAGATTAAAAGAGAGTTGACTACAATACACTCAAGGCAGCTGATCAACAAGGAAGTATTTTCATTGTTATTTTGTCATCATCAAAAAGAGGGAGATTGTTAAATCTCAGTTAATTTCAATGATGCAAAATAACCATTTACTCCCTATGTGCAGGAAAAGATTCTGAGCAATAAAATGGAGGCATAAATGAACCAAACAAAAAAAGGAAAGAGAAGAGAAAAAATCAATCAAGGAAGATGGAAAAATATTTTAAAAGAGATATTATAGGAAGTATCTCAATCGAAGGAGATTAAGGGCACGAAATCATCCGCTAAAGATTATCCCACTTAAAAACGTCAATCGAAGGCATCAATCAAGGAATTTGCAGCAGGAATATTCTCTCATTTAAGGAAGAAGTCATTCAAGTCTGTGAATCAAGGCAAGTCAGCCGAAGAAACAATCTTGGAAAGAATCAATTTACGATTCCGTCTAAACCTTGGGTTCGCAATCTCTCAAAAGATGTATAAGACTTGAAGGCCTCGAGAAGTATAAATACCTACTGCACCATCCTTGGAACTTTATACTTTCATCAAACCAACTTCAATCTCTTTGTTCTACTTCAAACAAAACATTGTAGTCTGCTTTAGATTTCTTCTGTAACAAAGAAGAGAAAAGAGAGAAAAAAGAATACTGGTGAGACATTGTATCAATTATAGAGAGAAGAACAAGTGATAAAAGTTGGTTGTGTATAACAACAACAACTCATCTGTACTAAGCTACTTCATACTTGAAAGAGATCGGTCTTGCAACCCAAGGGGGCTAGACGTAGGATTCACTCTCAATCCGAACCAATATAAAAACATACTTTGTCATTTACTTTCTACAATTTATCTTTTACATTATGTTCCTGAAAAGTCCAGTCGACTAGATCGCAAATTAGTCGACTACCTCGAAAAAGAAAAGAAAAATTATAATTCACCCCTCCCTTGCACTTTTAGATTCACTGAGAAAGTAAAAGACCATCATTGATCAGATTATTTTTTTAATCTTTGTTTGGAATTAAAAAATAATATATTATCTTCTCAATCAAATCTTGAAATCTCCTATTGGTTTTCTTTTTACTCTGCTTTTTCATTGTTGCACCTAACATCATAATGAAATAGAATATTTCGTTTCTCAATTTCTTTCTAGATACAATGAAATTCTGCTTAGACTAATCTTCGCAAAATGCTGATCTTTTTCTTTATTCTGAGCCAAAAGCCACAAGCAACTTTGTGACACTATAGATTGTCATAACTTTGTCAAATGTTTAAAAATTTTAAGTCTGGCCTAGCTGTTAAAGCTAGCTTGATCCAATTGGATCAATTTATCAACAATACTTGTAGCAGTTCTTTAGCAACTTGAGGCTGTGACTATCACTCCGCTCATGAAGAATCACTTCATTAAGAAACATAGAAATATTAGTAGTTTTGGCACGTTATTCCAGCGCATATAAAAAATACTAGGTGAGTTCTGCCTGGCAGTACCGGGCATAACAATTGGGCCCGAGAACGGGAGTTGGCATTATCTACCAAATCAAATTCTTCCCAAAGTGCCGAGACATCATCCTCTGTTGGTATGATTGTTTCAACAGGTTGAGCATCCTGTTGAGATGATAAGCATCGTCGCCTTCTATGAAGAGAAGCTCCCCCATCACTAGTTCTGTCTAAGTCTTGGTAGACAGAGTTACAAAATACTTGTGTTGATTTGAGGTAGCAGGTAGCTAGTGGAATTAGTCGAGGTGTCTGCAAGTTGGCTCGAACACCACCGTAATAAAATAAAAGTCGTTTTAGCAGATTATTACCCCCTCCCTCCCAATTTAATAAACTTATTGGAATAAAATGTGAATATTACCATAACAAACAAAAACTTGCTACAAACTATGAGCATCTGGAGTTCCAGACCATCTTCTAGGAAGGGTGCCAAAAACAAACAAAAGAACAGCCAAAACCAACAAATATCTTGTGTAACTTCTATTGATTACTTCCCCACTTCCAAATATTAGTCGTTTTGACAAACTGAATTTGTTTTAAATTTATTTGAAATTTCAGAAAAACAAGAAGTCATTTATTACTTTTTCTGCTAAACCTATTCGGCTCCTCAATGATTTGGACATACCTTCATAAAGATAGCATCTCCTTCTGGAATACTTTCAAACATATCTCCCCCGACATGTTCCACCCCTGAAATATTATGAACACAAAGTTAATTCAAGTTAAGAATTGATATATTGTGCATGTATAAGAAAATATTGTATCAGTTGACAAAACTCTCCCATTTTATATGAGGTTTAATTTAGTTTGATGTAATTACATAATCATGCAATGTGACATTACAGTGACTAGAGGCGGATCTAGGATTTCAAGAGGATGGACGTACTATTATGAAGACGTGGATCTAAAATTTACATTTGACGGGTTTAAATTTAGTCTCTTACCATGAACCCACTATACTTTTGTAATTATAGGTTCAAAATTATATCCTTTTTAAAATTTTAGTGATTTTCACACACACACACACACACATATATATATATACCGTGGGGAGTAAAATTTGAACCGCCAATTTTACTTGTAGACAGAGGCGGATTCAGGATTTGGACATTGCGGGTGCCACACTACTTTGAACGTAGACGTGTTACTATTTATACGGTCCAAATAGAGTAATATTAGTCGATTTGATCAATTTTGGAATTTTTCGATCCTCATTGTTTGTCCTACGATTTATACGGACAAATCAATTAAAGAAAAAAAATATAATAATTATCAAAACTTGGAAGAAGGAAACTAATTTTTTTTAAACTTTATATTATATATATATTCCCGGATTTATGAACTTGATTCAATCAGTCTCACGACATAATTAGAGTGAGGCTTGAGCTAGTGGCATATGCTTCTCCTAAGGCGACCCAAAACACGAAGTCTCTTCGCAAAATGTTGATTAACTTTTTTTATCCTTCAAAAGTTTTATATTGGATAAAATTATCATTATTTTTTTAATAATTTAAAAATAAATTAAAATTATGGTTATTTATTTGAGGTACATAAAAGGTCCTAATATTTAGGACTTTAAATTCAAATAAGATTTTACCTTATATAAATTATTTACTTTTAGACTATGTAACATAACTATAATACCTTTCATGTTAATTTTTCTAATATTTATGTTAATCCTAAGAGTACAGAATAAAACTGACAACAAAAAATATGAATTACCTGATACTGATAGTCTTATTAAAAGTATGAGCTGGATTAGTCCAAAATTAAATTTCAAAAAAAGGAAGAAAGAGAAACTCGAGGTATAGCTTTAGGGTACTTTCATGGCCAAATTACAAAAATAGCGGGCTCTGAAATTTAGGTTTGGAAAAATCCCACGTTGTTTAGGAAACTTATTAATTGATTTTAAACCCTCAAAGTCAACAAAAAAAGAGTCTTAAAAATAGACATTAGGTATAATTTTTAAAAAGTCCTAGACATGCCGCAAACCAAAACATCTGAAAAATGCTACATACAAGGTTTGATCCATCACCATCAAAGAGAAAACTCTGCGCCTCAACCACGGGCACCTTGGTGCCTTTTATTACTCCGGGTGGCAGCACTTCTATTTATCCTATTTCTTACATATACACACACACAATATATATATATATATAATTCTATCGAAGCTTGCGGGTGGTGTACCACCCCCTCGGGCCTCAATAGATCCGCCCCTGCTTGTAGAGATACATCCAATAATAATTGCACCATAGAAATCTTTGAGCATGGGTGCACGCATATATATTTAAATAATTTTGAAGAAATATAACATTATTATATATAATTTAGGGAGAAGAGCATGGGTTCACGTGAACTCATATCCCTTAACCTAGATACGCCTCTGATTGTGACTCACCCCATGTATGTCTACGTTATGAAGCTGAAAGCTATAATAGGAGTAATATTTAGCATTTCAATGTATATAAGGTAATTCTCTAACGATTGTATATGATATGAATTAAGTAAATTTAACTAGTGTTGGACCAAACTGTCAAAGCAAAGTAAACAATAAAACAAGAATGAGAAGGTCCCGGAAGGGGCATGTAGAACAACATGAGGCAAATCAAAGCTAGTGCCCTTAATCTTGAGATTGACTTCAAGACCACCTCCAACATCAACCAAAGTTTTAAGGTTCTCTAAACCTTTGTAATTTTCAAGTATTGTTTTCATGACTACAATTGTGTGATTGATCATTGCCTTGTTAAAAACATCATTGTATTTGGGGTCCGATTTTGGATATTCAAATGCATCTACACTATGCACCCTATCAAATGGTACTCCTCCTTCAAGAACCGCATCTTTTAATTCAAACCTGTAATTCAAAATTAGAAAGAGAATCAGATATGATCTACCAATGAGCAAGTTCCTCCCCCATTTTTTTCAGAAATAGGGTGTTGTCGATTTTTCCTCTTGTAAAGCTATTTTCAAGAAGGAATTTAGACAACCTTTCATACCATGCATGAGGGGCATGTTTCATCCCATATAATGCATTGTCAAGTTTGAATGCATGTTCAGGATGCTCATGACACTCAAAACCATGTGGTTGTTTAACGAAGACTTCTTCCTTTTAATATCCATTCAGAAATGCACTTTGACATCCATTTAAAACAATTTGAATTCCATATGAGATGCAAATGCAATGAGGATTCTGATGGCTTCCATTCGAGAAACTGGGGTAAAGGTCTCATCATAGTCGATCCCTTCTTCTTGATTGTAGCCTTGCACTACTAACCTGGCATTGTTCCTTGTTGTATTCCCAAACTCATCAAGCTTGTTTCTGAATACCCACCAGTTTCCTATAACAGTTCTTTCTGAGGGTCGAGGAACTAGGTGCCATACGCGGTTCCTCTCAAATTGATGGAGTTCATCTTGCATAGCAGTAATCCAGTCAGCATCTTTCAATGCCTCCTTGAAATTCGTGGTCTCAATTTGAGAAAGGAAAGCTGAGAAGGCAAGAGAGCTTCTTGTTTTTGATCTGGTTTGAATTCCTGAATCAAGAGGAGTGATCACATTTTGGAGAGGATGTGAAATTTTGTGCTTCGAGTTAGACACCTAAATCTCATTGTGAGAAGACCTATGTTGCTCTGAATGGGATCCATTGTTGGCATCAATGGAGGAGTGAATGCCGCTTCTCAGCTCAGTATCAAGAGTTCCTTGCACGACATTATCAATTTTGTTCTCTGCTTCAATTTTATGATAGAGGAACCGGGTTCTTCTGTATCAGCTGAAGATTCTGTTGCATCTTCTTCGTTGGATTCCTTGACTTGACTTATCATGTCACCCTTTCCATTCGCCATATCAATGACTTCTCCAGGAACCTTTGATTGCTCTCCGTCTTGATCAATCTTATCATGTGAATCTTTCCCAGATAAGTGGTATGATTCATCAAAGATTACATGTATGCTTTCTTTAATACATTGAGTCCTTTTGTTGTAGATCTTGTATGCTTTTCTTTGTGAGGAATATCCAATAATCATACCTTCATCGCTCTTAGCATCAAAGTTTCCCAGCGCTTCCTTACCATTGTTTAGAACGAAACATTTGCAGCCAAACGTTCTCAAGTGAGTTAGCTTGGGTTTTCTCTCGTTCAACAATTCATACAGGGTTTTGTTCAAGAGGGACCTGACCATGCACCTGTTCACCAAATAGCAAGCAGTGTTGACTACCTCCGCCCAAAATCCTTTTGCAACACCACTGTCTATCAGCATAGTTCTTGCTATGTCTTCAAGAGTCCTATTTTTCCTCTTCACAACACCATTTTGTTGGGGTATTTTGGGAGCTGAAACATTGTGACTTATACCATTTTCAGCACAAAATTCGTCGAATTTTGCATTATCAAACTTTGTGCCATGATCAGATCTTATACTCACAACATTATAGCTCATCTTCACTTGAATCTGCTTCACAAAAGTAACAAAAACAGGAAAAGTTTCATCCTTGGTTCTAAGGAAGAAGGTTCATGTGAATTTGGAGTAGTCATCAACTATGACAAAAATGTATTTCTTTCCTCTTCTACTTGGCACTCTCATAGGTCCGCACAGATCCATATGGAGGAGATCAAGTGGCCTTGAGGTGCTTACTTTCATTTTTGGGATTGAAGGAGGACCTGACTTTCTTTCCTCTTACACATGCATCATACACCATGTGATCTTTGAACCTTGACTTAGGCAGCCCACGAACCAGGTCCTTTTTGACCAGCTTGTTTAGCAACAAAAAGCTTGCATATCCCAATCTTCTGTGTCACAGCTCAACATCATCATTGATAAGTGGGAATTATGACTACTTATTAGTACCTTTTTGCTTTTGTTTTAGTCCAAAAGTATTTATTTATGTTCCCGAAACTAATGAAATTATGTAAATTGTAGGAATATTGGAAGTTTAGTCTCCCATGATGAAATCCGACTAAAAAAGGAGTATTCTGAATCACTAGGAAATAAATGGAACAGAAGCAAAGAAGTGCGGTCTGCAGAAGAAAGTGCAGACCATAGAATTCTATCTGCGGCCGTAAACCAAGTAAAAGCACCCAGCAGAACTTGGCCAATGTGCAGACCGCACATGAATTGTGCGACCGCAAAATAGGGTTTTGACTAACAAATGATTCAAAGTTCAGAGAGTGCGCAAAAGACCAAGTCCTAATGCCTTGCTGAAGTGCGGACCGCACAAGAATTGTGCGGCCGCAGAAGATACTTCGCAACCACAATCTAGAAATGTGCGGGTGCAGAATCCTAGTTCCTGCCAAATGAAGAAATCTGCGGACCGCACATGGAATTGTGTGGCCGCAGAACCTCCCGGGGGGCAGTTTTGTCAGCAAATTTTGGGCCATTATAAATAGACGAGTTTCACATTTTTAGGTTAAGTTTGAAGTTTTCGCTGTTGTAGCCGTTACATTTTACCATTTTAGGATGTTTGTGATTATTTTAGTGTTTAAACATTATATTTTATCATTTTAATCTTTGTTATGAGTTTAATTAGATTTTCTTCTTTATTTTTTCTTTATTTAATTTAATGCTTGTTTATGATTGGCTATTGATTATTTAGCTTAGTTCATGCTTTAATTTTAGAATTAATGGTTGCAAACATTGATTCATGCCTTTTTTTACTTAGTCTCTACTGGAGAAAGAGGGACCTAGTATAGGATAACTTGTCTAACAACAAATTGGATTAATTGAGAGTTTGTTTAGCCTAATTAAATGGTTCAACTTGAGATAGTAAAAACCCGACTTGAGCTCATATCAACTATTTTATTTGATACCCATTTGAACTTGAGAAAGCTAAATTAGGCAAAATCACTCTTTGACCGAGAGGTATTGAGTGGGTAATGTAGAGTTGAGAGCTATAATACACTCCAATCAACAAAATAAGTATTAACGTCTTTAACCCATTCGGCGAACACCTAAGTTATGGTCACATCTCTAGGCTTTTTAACTATTTAGAAAAACACCAAAAACAATCGTTAATTTCTAGTTTTTTTCCTTAGCTTACAATTGTTAGAGTAGTAGTAGAAGTAGAAATCAAAACTTTTTGTGGAAGTGCAAATTTAGTTAATCCATTCGCTTTGTTCAAGTGTATACTCCTAACACGCCTTATAACTCTCTGTAGATTCGACCCCGACTCACAGTTGGGTAAATTATATTGCGAGGATTAGCAAGTCGAGGAGGTACCTCTTGAACCTCAAGCCAATCGAAGAGGCCGGGTGCCACATGACAATGTACCCGCTCCACCCCCACCTCCACCACGAGCAGCTCCATCATGATTTATAGTGGGAATTGGACCGTGACAAATATATTTGATCTCCAAACAAATCGAGCAATACTTCAGATCGATCACGAGGTACGACTTCTATTGATATCTCCTTCTTGTTTCCTTAATCGAGGGCCAAATACGGGTTTTCTTGAATTATTTGATTGTCAAACAATATCTAATTACATTTTGAGTTGATTTTGAGGAAGAATGTATCTTGATTTCTTCAGCTTTGAGAAAAGACAATATTTGAAGTCTTAATCTATTTGTGAATAAACAGTTTATGGGATTTTTCGAGATAGGCATCCTCTATTAATGTGCCTAAATTGCAGCATATTTGCTTTTAATATATAGCAAATTGATTTTGTTTAAATCATCTCTCATTGTTCTTTTATTTGAAGCAAATCATTTTATACTACAAACTTTTAGGACAAAAAAGGAAAAGAAAATAAAAATAGAACTCATATAGCTATCTTAGGAATGATCTAGCATCAGTTGAAAAAAACATTTAAATATTTTACCACTATCTAAGATACGGAAACAGCCTCTCTACCCCAGGGTAGGGGTAAGGTCTGCGTACACACTACCCTCCCCAGACCCCACTAGTGGGATTATACTGGGTTGTTGTTGTTGTTGTTGTTGTTGTATCTAAGATACGGAAAAGTAATATCATAGATACCGATTGGCAGATATTTGCAAACACTAAAATGTGAATAGGCAACAGTATTATTTATGAGCAAATGGAGCCTACTTAAAAGATTTGGTCACCAATAATATACGTGTCAAAGAAACTAATTGGGGCCTCCTCCTATTTGTTTATGATTATGGTACGTCTCTCATTGGTCCAACAAGAGTGTATGAATCATGTTGAGCATGCTTGACAATAACTTGTTACTTGCAATGTGATTTTATAATAGCTTAACCTGTCTATATAAGCTCATAATATGCTTCAAGCAAAGATCATAACAACATCCTCTGAGTCATACATATTCCTAGTGAAGTGACAATGAAATTACCTATTTCTGTTATCCTGCTCTTTTCACTTGATATGGCAAGTTTTTACAGATGATTAATTATATGCCTCTTTTTGGTGGGTTATTATTAATTACTACTTTCTTGGTGGACTATCATACGCTTCTCTTTCAACTGCCTTGCCTTTCGAATTGCAACGCCTTTTCATATCATATATTAACAATTGAATCATTTAACTTATGTTCCATCTCTTTCGATTTATGTGAACATATTTGACTGGGCACATAAGTTTTCAAAAAGACGAAATCTTTTGTAATTTATGATCTTAACCATACCATAATATTTGTGTGGCTATAAGATTGTTAAAACATGTATATTAAATATGTGATACCATTTGTGTGGTTATGAAAACCTTTTATTAAAGGTAATATTAAAATCGTATAATTAAAAGAGTTTCCTTATTAGAAACGGGTTCATACTGAATCAAAAGGAGATAGGCTCATGTAAAACTAAAATAGACGGGATAGTATATTTTCGACTGTTAAAAAAGAATGCTTGCTTCTTGAGCATAACTAACATTTGATTTTTGCACAAACCTAGCCGTTTAAGCCCATCTAGATAATGAGAGGTTTAGCCTATTTAACCGGATCATTCATTTGTCTTGGCGTATCCCATCGAACATGTGTAAATAAGAATAGTTTTTTTGTTGTTGCAAATTACTCTTCAAAATGCACTAGAATTTTACATAGAACTCTATTTGCCAATACTAAATATTTACATGCCCAGTACCTACAAAGGTAGATCTAACATTAGAATTCTGTGGATTCTTGATTTTAGGACGATCTCAAACTGAATTTTATTTCTGTAGTTACTTAGTGAATTTCTGAATACATACATAGAATTTTTTGACAAACATTACTGAGGTCTGCCGAACCCATATATTAAAGCCTGTATTTTCCCCTACATGCACCAAATATTTGCGCATATCGAAATATATAGATTATGTACTCGAAAATAAAGAAATTCATATAGCATATATTCAAAAGTATTTTTATGGTCTCTCTTTCTCGGGCAGTACACAAGCAGCACTAATGCAAAAAAAGACCCTGGAGAATACTGGAGAGCTGTGATGAAAGATGAGCCAATGCATGGAGCAATCAAACATCTTATGCCTCGGCATTCAGTTCCTCTCTCCAAAGAGAAAACTGATTGTTACACATCGCCTTCTATTGGAGGTGAAGCCTTTGAACCAAGGCCTAATGTATCTGTCTACCACGATGGCGCCAAGCTGAAAGAAGCTGAGAAATTACTATTTACGAAAGATTTCGAGACAAGGCCTACTATAAATTGTTATCATAATGATGACGCTGGTCTTAAACAAGAAAAGTCATTTACAGAAGATTTTGAGCCTAGGCCAAATGCTTATGTGTACCATGATTAATATTGCATATAATGTACTGTGTGTCTTCCCGCGTTTGTGAATTTACATTTTGTATGCCTCCCGATGTTAAGTGATTTACGAAATAAAGATTTGTAACCATACTTGATGGTTGTATTGAAGTATCTCTTAACTCTATTATGTATTCTAAGCAATAATCGATATGCTTGGCTTCATTTTAAGTGGTTTGTTTATAATATTTTGTGGGGTTACTATGAGTGATCACTCAATTTTTACTTCATTACTCAAAGTTATTATTTTTTATACTAAAAAGTCACTCAATTTTACCTAAATATGACGAACGTAAATGAACTATTTTCTGTAACCAAAACACCACTCAACTCTTCCTAGATATCACATAAAGTCACTAGGTGGAAATTAATGTGAAATTTTCTATGATAGCCTTTTGGTTAAAACATAATTATTAATGATTTTCTATGATGCTTAGGTAAAGTGAGTGAATTGTTTGGTTACAACAAATGGTTTAGTGACTATCTATGATACTTAGATAAAGTTGAGTAAATTTTTTATTACAAAAATATTTTAGGGAATTTAGTGAAATAAAATAAAAATTGAATGACTATTAGTGAAAAAGGAATTGTTTTGTTTAAGTTGACTAATTTTTGTATCGCTAACTAATATAATTGTATACTAAATCAACTCGCATAATATGAGTTTTAGAAAACGTATTTTGTTATGAAGGAAATGGAAAATATTTACGTGAAAAACTTCCAGCTCACGGGATTAAAAACCACGACCTACACTCGTAGGATTTCAACTTCACTAATTCAACAACTTTTGATTATAACCTATTATAACTTAGGAATTAAACTCTTAATCTCTCACCTACTTATAATAACTATATTGTAGGCCTCTTTTTAATAACTATATTATAAAGCTAACCACTTGACTAACTCTAGTCAACACAACCACAAGGTTTATGGTTTACCAGAGTTGAGTAGGAGTTACAAACGAATAACATAAACAAAGACACAACAATACTAAACCAACTTTGGCTTTCTTTGAGGAACCAGGTTCCTCACTCCCGCTTGGCTTCCTTTTGAGAGACTTCTTTTTTCCAACACCTTTCTCCTTCCCGATAGACTTCTCCTTCTCACCAGATTTCTCCTTCTCAACACTTTCTTCACCACCAGTTTCAACAACCATTACAGATGTCGTTGTAGTATAGTGGTGAGTATTCCCGCCTGTCAGGCGGGTGACCCGGGTTCGATCCCCGAGAACGGAGCCAAAACTGACGAGCGTAAAATACACATTTAAATGTGCTCGCTAGTCGAATATAGTATAATAAATTATCGTATCCACAAGGATTGAAGTTAAATAGTATTTTTGTAATTTATAGCTTGATTTCTCTCCAAGATGATCAATAATTGAGATTTGTGTGATTCAAACTAAAATTTAACTAAAAGTTTAAACTATTGACGAATGAAAATTGCAGCAGAGTAATGAAGATATCAGTGGGAGAAAATAGGGGTTGATTGGATAGGTGCAAGATACTTGTCTGGGATTTAGCTCTAGTCGATTCACTTCTAAGGTTCAAGTGAGTCTCTCGAATTCACTCTATTATTAGTTCAAACGTTCAATAGAAACTCCTATCTCGATTAAGTCTCAACCTCACAATAAGAACTAAGTTAAGCTCGGTGAAGATATGTAAGAATTCGTAGTGGATTGGTCTTTAGAAGAACCTCTTTCTATTATCCTCCTAACTAGGTCTAAACAACAATTCAACTAGCCTCTTTCTATTACTAAGAAGAATTAATAAATTTAACCAACAAGATAATGCAAAAACATCACAAGTTATGCCTCTTTCGATTACATGAACATGTGAAAACAGATGCAACAATTAAAACACCCAAAATGATTCAATATATATAAACTAGAGTTAATAGTCACAAATAATTCTCAATACACCAAATCCATCAATCCCTAAAGCGAACTACTCCATAGATATGAAGTAATTCATCACAAATAAATTTAAGTTAAAGGAAAGCATAAACAATCCAAACCCTTGTCTTGAGTGAGGATTGAATCATGAAATCCTTGTGCTCTTTCTTCTCTCACTTATTCTTAGCCTCCTTAGGTCTTAGAAGTGTCAAAAGTCACAAAAACTTCGTTTTTATGTGTATATACCAAGTAGGATCGGGCCCAAACAAACACACTTTATCCTTCACGAAGTAGGACTTTTCCCGGACAGGACGTGCGCAACCGCACACCTGGGATGGTGCTCGCGCATTAGGCCGTGCACTTTGCGTAGTGTTCTGCCTCCTATGCGTGCCCAGTCAAAGAAGTTTCCTTTACCTTATGCTTTTTAATTGTGTGTCATGGGGACATGCCATAACCTAAAGTGTGGGTAGGGGATATTTGTATGTTGTATGTATATGTATTTTAGTTTTTGTTAATTTTAGTAGTTAGAGATAGATGAAATTGAAAAAACATAAAAAAATTAATTTTTTTGATTTTTTCCGACTATGGATATCATTCGACGGGTTTCTTGAGGGAATTATGTCGAAAGAAAAAGACAAAAAAAATTTCTTTTGTAGTTCGTGTAGTAATTCCCCCTTGATTTTTCTTTATGCCGCGGTTCTTTTCCAAGGGTTTTATTTGAATTGGGTGTAGTTAAGTTTTAAATTTAAGAGTAGGAAACCTTGTGCTATGAATTGAATTGAAGGCAACTTCTCTTAGCTTTATTATACCTTGAGAATAGTAAGTGCTTTAGTTGTGACGCTTAGGCTCAATTTTTGACTCTTGCATAAGTATCTTAGTTTGTATAAGTTTAACTTTGCTTAACTTCTTTGACTAGAGACCCTCTGAATTCACTCTATTATGTTCAAACATTCAGTAGAAATTCCTCTCTCGATTAAGTCTCAACCTTATGATATGAACTAAGTTAAGCTTGGTGAATATATGCAAGAATTTGTAGTGGATTAATCCTTAGGAGAACCTCTTTCGATTATCCTCCTAACTAGGTCTAATCATTAATTCAACTAGCCACTTTCGATTACTAACAAGAATCAATGAATTCAACCAATAAGATAATGCAGAACATCAAAAATTATGCCACTTTCGATTACATAAACAAGTGAATATATATGCAACAATAAAAACACCCAAAACGATTCAATACATAAAACTAGAGTTAATATCCACAAATAATTCTCAAAATACCAAATCCATCAATCCCTAAAGAAGACTTACTCCATGGATATGGAGAAATTCATCAAAATTAAGTTTAGGTCAAAGGAAAACATAAAACATCCAAACTCTTGTCTTGAGTAAGGATGAATGGTGAAATGCTTGTGCTCTTGCTTCTCCCTCTTCTCCTTAGCTTTCTTATATCTAAATTATGTCAAAAGTCCTCAAAATACCATTTTGCTATGTATATCTACCAAGTAGGGTCGGGCCCAAACAAATACACCTTCTCCTATGCGAAAAAGGACACTTTTCCGGAGTTGGACGTGCGCAGCCGCGCACCTGGATTTGTGGCCGCGCACTTTTCACACTATTCTAGTGCGCGGCCACGCACATGCCATGCACTTTTCACCTCGTCCTTTTGGGAATTTTAAAAAACGTAAAACATTAAAGTTTTAGCCCGTTGAATTATATTTCCAATAATATATTGTGAAGCCCAAATGGAGTTCCGAGCGAAAAGATATTTGCATTTTACTAGACACCACGCAGTATGCCTGCTCGATTCTTCGTTCGCTCTAAACTATCATCCGTTGATCCCCGAACATGATCCCAGCTTAATTACTTAGGAGTTTACTCAGAATTCAAATATCCAAATCACTTGAATTCATTCCATAACATCTACATAGCTCGAAATCACTCCTACAAGGCATAAAACACACAATTAGTGTAAATTACTAGCGATTAAGGCTTAAACTCAACTAAAGTGCAGTAAATTGGAATGCAATAATCGACTAAAACATGAGATTATAGCCTACCATCAACACCCCACACTTAAACCATTGCTCGTCCTCGAGCAATCAAACCACACTTTATATAGACACAACCTTACTAAGCAACTCTCCTAACTCATCACACCAATAATATTTAAAATAGACTAAGCACAATAATGTAACATTTTCACCTCAAGATTTGACTTACAAGCACCACACATTATTCAAAACTTACTCACTTATTCTAACATAGAGATCAAGAATTACCTTTCCTTCATGAATCATATGCCCTCACACAACAAAAGAGAGTAATTCCACAAACAATAAAATTCAAGAACAATGAGGAACTCAAGATAGAAAGAATTCACTCACTCTCAGAAACGACATTATGTGCCACAAAAGATGCACCATAGGCTCGCTCGTAGTGTACTACTCTACTAATTGAGGTCATTCAGTCAAGGATCAAGTAGGACTTTTAACTGGTTGTAATGTAGGCTACGGGACGGGTAGGATACATTTAGATATAAGAGTGACTACACCTCCCTAAGCACTTTAATACATACACTTTAACATTCAAAATCCCACACTTATGTCAAACCATACTCCACCTTGACATCAACATGCATTAACTCCCCAATTTAACTAAGCACCATTACATCAAGAGTTACCATTTATCAATGCATCTCGTTCACCACAATACAACTATTTTTTTATTTTTCTTTTTCAATTCAAGTGGCTCTTATTTTTTTTCAATTCATTGCACCTTTCTCCTTATTTCAATAGTTCCACTCAAAAGCCCAACCAACCACCCTACACTTTCACTTTTACAAAGTTCATAATAATTTCAATTGATCACAAGAGGTAATTGGTTCAAATAGATGATCAATTCAAACAACTGGATATGGCTTGTAATGTGGTTGCCCAAGAAATAGGATTACACGCTCAATGCCATTAACTACGATTACATAACAATTTGGTGGGTAAACACATATATCCGGCTCAACAAAGAAATGCCTATATCACTTCCAAGACTGAATAAAACTACTATTTCGCTTAGCAAACACGCGGGGCAAGTTCTAGACATCAAATGCAATGCACAGAATAACACAAAAATCTCACACACACATGGCACATGACTCACTCAGGATTGTCCTCATCAAGACACTTTAGTCAAAGCAATTAAGCAAAGTTAAGATCATACAAATTAAGGCACTTATCCAAGAGTAAAAAGCCGAGCCTAAGCGTCACAACTAAAGAACTTACTATTCTTAAGGCATAACAAAGTCAAGAGGCATTGTTTTTAATTCAAATCATAGCATAAGGTTCCCTACTCCTAACAAAAATAAAAACTAACTACACCCGGTTCAAACAAAATCCTTGGAAAAGAACTGCGCCACAAAGAAAAACCAAGGGGGAATTGATACACTACCGACAAAAGAAAATCTTTTTGTCTTTTTCTTTCGACTTAGTTCCCTCAAGAAACCCGTCGAATGATATCCATCGTCGGGAAAAGTCGTGGATTTTAAAATTTTATGTTGTTTTTTTCAAATTTGTTCTCTATCTCTACTACCCAAACCAACAAAAGAAAACTAAAACTAATATACATACATACATACATACAACATATCTCCTACCCCACGCTTTAAGTTGTGGCATGTCCCCATGACACATAATTAAAAAGCATAAGGTAAAGAAGACTTCCCTGAATTTTTTTCTTTTCCGAGAACTTATGAACTCCACCCCTAATTCTGAATTCATTCCTCGTTTTCTCTCCTTGGGATTCTTTATAGAGCTCATTAAGCCCAATTCTTCTAAGGATACCTGCAAGACCCGCTCTTTTCTTTCTTTCTTGTCCTCATCTTGAGCGGTGAATTGCTCGTTCATGATCATCCTCAACATGTTCCTGCATTCTTTCACAGGATCAATCAATACATATTCTTGTAAATCCCCAAAAATTAAATTAACATGATCAATGTTAGAATAAGAAAACAAGGACGAAAGGTCAAGTGAATATTCCTCTGGTATGTCCAAGACCATTTGTTTCTCATTCTCTTCTACTACATGTTGCAGATGTGAAAAGGTGGATGGGGGTTTGAACGCTTCTTCCATTGCTTCACACTCAACCACAACCTTATTTTTGATCATTTCGGTTGAATCAGAGTCATCTTGAACAGTGAAAAGCTCTCTCTGTGGATGCTCATCCTCTTGGGAAGGCTCATTCTCATATGGTATCTCATCCATATATTCACTATTATAACGCAATGAGCTTCCTGATAATGTACTTACCAATTGACTCACTTACGTTGTTAGTTTGTTAATGGCTTCATCATCTTGTGTAAATCTCTCTACCAGCTTATTTATGAACTTATACACAAGCTCTTCCAAACTATCATTCTCTCCTTGAGGTGGTTGTCTCGCTTCACTTCCATTCAAGTTATAATAATGGTATTCATCCCAACCAGAGTCAAGATTGTGCCCATATGAATCCTCATACCTGTAAGGACTAGAAATAGAGTGAGACTGTTCAAAATACGAACCATAGGAAGAATACATACCTGCTTGACAGTCAACCTATAGATGATTTTCACCGCATTTAAAACACATAGCAGACTGCTGATAAAATTCAACTGCTAACTTTTCAACCGTTTTCTTAGGTTGGTTGTACTCTATCTTCATAATATTTAGAGTTCAATATCTACGGTATGTTCTCCAATTTTGTAGGTACTACAAAATAAATCTTGAGAAAGAAGTTAACTAATAAAGAAAATAAAATAGAAAAGAAAAGAGAAAAAAGAAAAACTAAAAACTAAAATTAGCACTAAAAACTATTTCAAACACTGCTGATTGCCAATCCCCGGCAACGACGCCAAAATTTAACGAGCTAAAAACACAACACAAAATTATGCTTGCTAGTCGAATATAATATAGAAAATATCGTATCCACAGGGATTGGAGTTAAACAATATTTTCGTAGTTTACAACTTTATTGCTATTCAAGATGATCAAAAATTTAGATTTGTGTGAATTAAAACTAACATTAACTAAAAGTCTAACTATTGGCTAATGACAATTGCAACAAGAGTAAACAAGAAGATATCAAGGGGAGAAAATAGGGGTTAATTGGATAGGTGTAAGATACTTGTTTGGGAATTAACTCTAGTTACTTCACTTCTATGGTTCCAGTGAGTCTCTCAAATTCACTCTATTATGTTCAAACATTCAGTAGAAACTCCTCTCTCGATTAAGTCTCAACCTTACGATATGAACTAAGTTAAACTTGGTGAATATATGCAAGAATTCATAGTGGATTGATCCTTAGGAGAACCTCTTTCGATTATCCTCCTAACTAGGTCTAAACATTAATTCAACTAGTCTTTTTCGATTACTAACACGAATCAATGAATTCAACCAATAAGATAATGCAGAACATCACAAATTATGCCTATTTCTATTACATAACACAAGTGAATATATATGCAACAATAAAAACACCCAAAACGATTCAATACATAAAACTAGAGTTAATATCCACAAACAATTCACAAAACACCAAATCCATCAATCCCTAAGGAAGAATTACTCAATGGATATGGAGAAATTCATCACAATTAAGTTTAAGTCAAAGGAAAATATAAAACATCCAAACCCTTGTCTTGAGTGGGGATGAATGGTGAAATCCTTGTGCTCTTGCTTCTCCCTCTTCTCCTTAGCTTCCTTAGGTCTAAATTATGTCAAAAGTCCTCACTATACCAATTTTCTATGTATATATACCAAGTAGGGTCGGGCCCAAACAAATACACCTTCTCTTATGCAAAATATGACACTTTTCCGGAGTTGGACATGTGCAGCTGTGAACCTAGAAGTGTGCCGCGCACTTTTCACACCGTTCTTCCCCATATGCGCGATCAGTGCGCGGCCGCGCACGTGCCATGCATTGTTCACCCTGTATTATTGAGAATTTGAAACACTGTAAAATATGAAAGTTGTATCCCATTGAATTAGCTTTCCAATAATATATTGTGGAGCCCAAACAGAGTTCCGAGCATAAAGCTATGTGCGTTTTACTAGACATCGCGCAGTGTGCCTGCTCGATTCTTCGTTCATTCTAAGCTATGATCCGTTGATCCCCGAATACGATCTTGGCTTAATTCCTTGGGACTTTACTAAGACTTCAAAGATCCAAATTACTTGTATTCATTCCATAAAATCTACATAGGTCGGAATTACTCCTACAAGGCATAAAACACACAATTAGTGCAAAACACTAGCGATTAAGGCTCAAACTCAACTAAAGTGCATTAAATTGGAATGTAATAATCGACTAAAACATGAGATTGTAGCCAATCATCAGCCGCGCACTTTGTGTAGTGTTCTCCCTCCTATGTGCGCCTAGTGTGCGCCCAGTGCGCGGTGGCTCCCCTGGGTGACGTCCGACTCGATTCTTCGTTTCTCTTTTTGAATACACTAGTGTCCGTTGATCCCTGAACTCGATTCCAACTTAATACTTGGGCTTTTACTCAGAATTCAAAGCTGCAAAATAGCGTGAATTCATCCCATAACATCTACATAGCTCGAAATCACTCCTACAAGGCATTAAACATATAATTAGTGCAACATACTAGCGACTAAGGCTCAAACTCATTAAAGTGCAGTAAATTAGATTGCGATAGGCAACTAAAACCTGAGATTATAGCCTACCATTAACACCCCACACTTAAACCATTGCTCGTCCTCGAGCAATCAAACTACACTTTATATAGACATGACCTCATTACACAACTCTCATAACTCATCATACCAAGAATATTTAAACAGACTAAGCACAATAGTGTAACATCTTCACCTCAAGATTTGACTCACAAGTACCACGCATCATTTATAATATGCTCACTTACCCTAACATTGAAATCAACGACATTATCTTTTCTTCATGAATCAAATGCCCTCACAACAAAAGAGAGCCGTTCCACACACAATAAACGTTAAGAACAACTAGGAACTCAAGATAGACAGAATTCACTCACTCTCAGAAATAACTTCATATGCCACAAACGATGAACCATGGGCTTTCCCATAGTGTACTACTCTACTAATTGAGCTCATTCAGTCAAGGATCAAGTAGGACTTTAATTGGTTGTAATGTAAGCTGCGGGATGGGTATGATACATTTAGATTTAAGAGTGGCTACACCTACCTAAGCACTTTAATACATATATTTGATTGTTAAACCCCCACACTTATGTCAAACCAATACTCCACCTTCAAATAAATTTACATTAACTCCCAACTTCTTTAAGAACAAATACATCAAGAGTTACTACTTATCAATGAATAATTTTCACAAAAATACACTATGTATATTTTTTATTCTTTTTCAATTTAAGTGGCTCCTACTTTATTCAAACAGTGCACCTTTCTCCTTATTTCATCAGCTCTACTCAAAAACCAACTTAATCACCCCACACTTCACTTTTTACAAAGTTCATAATAATTTCAAGTGCTCACGAGAGGTAAAAGGTTCAAATAAATGGTCAATTTAAATAAATGGGTAAGGCTTGTAATGTAGTTCCATAAGAAACATGATTACATGCCCAAAGGGGTTAACTAAGATACATAACAATTAGGTGGGTAAAAGCATATCATTGGCATAATAAAGAAATGCCTATATCACTTCCAAGACTGAATAAAACTACTATTTCTCTTTGTAAACGCACAAAAACCTCACACACACCTGGCACATAACCCATTCAAAATTGGATTATCAGGACACACTAGTCAAAGCAGTTGAACAAACTTAAACTTATGCAAGAGTCAAAAACTGAGCCTAAGAGTCACAACTAAAGCACTTACTATTCTCAAGTAATAAAGTCAAGAGATATTGCTTCTAATTCAAATCATTGCACAAGGTTTCCTACTTCTAACAAAATTAAAAACTAACTACACCCGATTCAAACAAAACCCTTGGAAAAGAACCGCAGTACAAAGAAAAACCAAGGGGGAATTAATACACTACATAACTAAATAAAATCTTTTTGTCTTTTTCTTTCGACGTTAATACCTTAAGAAACCCGCCGAATGATATCCATCATAGGAAAAAATTGAAAATTTTAAAAATTTTATGCTTTTCCAAAATTTTTATCTATCAAACTACTACAACTAAACTACATTAATATACATACAACATACATAAAAATATATCCTTCACCCCACACTTTAAGTTGTGCCATGTCCCCATGACACATAATTAAAAAGCATAAGGTAGAGGAAACCTCTCTGAATCTCTACTCGGGGTCTGAGTCAAAGTCGGGCTCCATTTTTCTTGCCCGAACTAGTGCACACATCCACGCGGATAGCTTCTTCTCAGCCTTCTTGGGATATACCCCACACTTGTCTTTCTCAATCACCGGGACCTTCTCTTTCGAGCTTTTCACTCTCCACTCTACACTTTCAGTTCGCTTCTCCTTTCTCACCCCTTCTCCATATTCATCTCGAAAGTCACCATCTCCTCACCCACTCTAAGCATGAGCTTTCTATCATGTATGTCTAATATTTCTCTGCCCATCGCTAAGAATAATCTTCCTAAGATAAGGGGGACCTCTTTGTTCTCCTCCATCTTCACCACAATGAAATCTACAGGAAATACAAACTTATCTACCCAAACTAAGAAATATTCTACTATCCCCTTAGGTATTATAGTTTTTTGGTCTACCAACTACAAAGCTATTGGCGCAGACCTTATCTCTCCAAGCTCATTCTCCAATTTCCTGTAAATAGACGAAGGCATTAAATTAATTGAGGCACTAGAATCACATAAAGATTTATCAAAATTAAGAGTGCCTAACGAGCAAGGTATTGTAAAACTCCCTGGATCTCCACACTTTTGTGGGAGTTTGTTTTGCAAGATTGCACTGCAATGCTCTATGAGCTTGACCACTGGGGCCTCTTTTATCTTTCTCTTCTTTGTAAGGATCTTTTTCAAGAATTTGGTATAAGCTGGCATTTGTGAGAGAACTTCTATGAATGGCAAATTTACATTAACCTGCTCAGCATATCTAAAACTCTCTCAAACTAGTTGTCCATCTTTTCTCTATGCATCTTTTGGGGAAAATGTAGAGCAGGCATGCGCTCGCTCTTATTCCGATCTTCCTTTCTCGAAGTGTCCTCCTTCTTCTTTTTGTCAGCTCCTTTCTTGCCTTTGGTCCTCTTATCACCTTCTATTTTCAGCTTCTCCTCACTTTCCTTTTCAGGTACCACCCCTTGTTGGACTGGAGTGGGATCTTTCAGCACTTGCCTGCTTCTCAAGGTCACATCATTCATTGTTTATTTGGAGTTACTTTCAGTATCCGCTGGTAGAGTACCTGGAATTCTCTCAGACAATACAGTTGTAGTTTTCCCCACTTACTTCTCCAAGTTCCGCAAACCAGTGTCAAGTTTTTTGATAGCTTAACGATGAGCATCTAATCTCTCATCTGTCTTGACAATGAAAGACTTTATCAGATATTCTAGCCCAGGATGAGTGGAATGTTGAGGCTGGAACTGCGGCCTCGGCTGATTCAAAAAACCAGGCGCTCCTTGTCCTTGAAATCTGGGCTTGTTTTGTTGCCATGCATTTTCCGTACCCCCAGGTGAATTCCATAAAAACGGGGGTGCTTCCGACCCATTGCATTGAAGTTATAATTCCCGACAACATTAACTTCCTCGATTGAGCCTTGGCACTGGTGAGTAAGGTGCCCTCTTCCACATATATCACACGTTGCATGGGGCTCATTATGTATCGAAGCTAAGGTCAGCTTCCTTATCTCTTTTGCCTTGACATCAAGTTGTACCTGCACATATGTGTTAGCGCCAATTAGGTGAACACTAGTTGATCTTCTTCTTTCAGCAATTTTAGAGGGCCACTGATTTGCATCCTCAGATAACTCATCTAGAATTGTAACTATCTTCTCTGGAGTCTTTTTCATTAATGGGCCTCCAGCTGCGTTGCTCAATGTTCTCGATCGGTGGGTGTCAATCCATCCCAAAAGTCTAGGAGTTGCATCCAGAGTTCAATCCGCTATGTTGACACTTTCGCACTATCTCCTTAAACCTCTCCCAAGCTTCAGACATAGTTTCAGTCTCGTTCTGGCAGAAGTTATGGATTTCTCTTCTAAACTTACCCGGCTTAGCTGATGAGAAATATTTGTCACAAAATTTTCTAGTCATCTCATCCCATGTTCTAATCGATCCATTAGGCAAGCTTCGAAGCCAGTGCTTTGCATCATCTTTGAGTGTGAAGGGGAATGCCCTTAAGTAAACTGCGTCTTGTGACACACCATTGTATTGAAAGGTGTTCATAATCTCTTCGAAGTCCGTTAGATGATTGTTTTGATCTTCATTCATCTTTCCTCTGAAGACACAACTTTTTTGAAGAGTTTGGATCAACCCTTGCTTCAGCTCAAAATTGTTACTGCAACTGGAGGTGGTCTCACACTTGATAAGCCTTGGTTCTAGACCGGTCTACCATAATCGCCAAGTGGTCTCCCAACACCGGGAGCAATGTTTCTGAACTTGTCTTTATCCACGGGTTGATTCTGAGTAATTCTCCGAGCCTTCTCCTCTTCATAGACAAGTTGTGCATTTCGAAAAACTTCTTCCTCAGCATCCCTTGCAGCTTTTTCTCTTTGCTGGGCTGCCTCTCTTGCATCCAAATGAAGATTATCATCATCTCCCACCATAACTTCCCTGGTTGAGGATTGCCCAACCTTCTCTGTATTCTCGGGGAGATTTCTTTCTTTCCTCAACTCTCGCAGTTGTTTCTCGATTTCTGATTCGTATGGGAATACTTCCTTCCCAAATGATCGATTCATGCACCAATCTAACATGTAGTCTGCACACAATCAAGTAACATCAAACGTAAATAGAGAAAAATAAAAAGAAAAAATTCCTGAATTAGCACCACAAACTATTTCAAACATTGTTAATTACCAATCCCCGGCAACGACGCCAAAATTGACGAGCGCAAAACACACACTTAAATATGCTCGCTAGTCGAATATAGTATAATAAAATATCGTATCCACATGGATTGGAGTTAAACAATATTTTTATATTTTATAGCTTGATTGCTATCCAAGATAATCAATAATTGAGATTTGTGCGATTCAAACTAAAATTTAACTAAGAGTTTAAACTATTGACGAATAACAATTGCAGCAGAGTAATGAAGATATCAATGGGAGAAAATAGGGTTTGATTGGATAGGTCCAAGATACTTGTTTGGGATTTAACTCTAGTTAATTCACTTCTAAGGTTCAAGTGAGTCTCTCGAATTCACTCTATTATTGGTTCAAACGTTCAGTAGAAACTCCTCTCTCGATTTAGTCTCAACCTCACAATAAGAACTAAGTTAAGCTCGGTGAAGATATGCAAGAATTCATAGTGGATTGGTCTTTAGGAGAACCTCTTTCGATTATCATCCTAACTAGGTATAAACAATAATTCAACTAGCCTTTTTCAATTACTAAGAAGAATCAATGAATTTAACCAACAAGATAATGCAAAAACATCACAAGTTATGCCTCTTTTGATTACATGAACATGTGAAAACATATGCAATAATTAAAACACCCAAAACAATTTAATATATATAAACTAGAGTTAATATCCACAAATAATTCTCAATACACCAAATACATCAATCCCTAAAGAGAACTACTTCATAGATATGAAGTAATTCATCACAAATTAGTTTAAGTTAAAGAAAAGCATAAACGATCCAAACCATTGTCTTGAGTGAGGATTGAATCATGAAATCCTTGTGCTCTTGATTCTCCCACTTCTTCTTACCCTCCTTAGTTCTTAGATATGTCAAAAGTCCCACAAATACCATTTTTCCATGTATATATACCAAGTAGGGTTGGGTCCAAACAAACACACATTCCCCTTCACGAAGTAGGACTTTTCCCGGACAGGACGTGCACGGCCGCGCACCTGGGATGGTGCTAGCACATTAGGCCGCATGCGTTGTGTAGTTCTATGCATCCTATGCATGCCTAGTACGCACCCAGTGTGCGGTCGCGCACCTGGGTGACATCTGACTCGATTCTTCGTTTCTCCTTTTGAATGCACTAGTGTCTATTGATCCCCGAACTCTATTCCAACTTAATCCTTGGGCTTTTACTCAGACTTCAAAGCTCCAAAATAGCGTGAATTCATCCCATAACATCTACATAGCTCGGAATCACTCCTACAAGGCATTAAACATGTAGTTAGTGTAAAACACTAGCGATTAAGGCTCAAACTCAATTAAAGTGCAGTAAATTAGAGTGCGATAAGCGACTAAAACCTGAGATTATAGCCTACCATCAATACCTTGTTCTATTTCATAGATACATACTTCTTAGATGTTTTACGTACAAGAGTATCGGGTTCCTCATTCAACTCCTCATCCTAAAATTCCATAATAGTTTCCTAAGGCACAACCTCCTCATCAATAGACTACTTTTCTCAAGTCGTTTTTTTTCTCCTTGTTCTCTTTCGGAGCATTGTGAAGAGAAACCTTTTTCTACTACCTAGTGGTGGGTCATTTAGGAACAGACTCTTGAGTAGCTGTCCCACCATTCCTAGCAGCGATAAACTTGGCTACAGATAAATCGTCAGAGTCCTCTTCACTTTCATCTCCTTCTCTTTCTGACACAGACTTCATCTGTAAAGACCCAGTCGGTTGTTTTGAGTATTTTAGCCCTGATCACCTATTTATTGCCTTCTCTATGTTATATAATAGTTATGTGACTTTACAGGGTGTTTGGTTTTGGTTTCGGATAAGTTTCGAAGTGAAATGGCACATATAGTCCCTAAGTTAGAGGCTTAAGTTGAAAGCGTTAAATGTAGTTTGAATTTTGTGTAGACGACTCCAGAATAGAGTTTAGAAGGTTCCAATAGCTCTGTATGGTGATTTTAAACTTAAGAGCATGTTCTAATGTTGATTTGGAGGTCCGTAATTCATTTTGGCGTGAATTGGCAAAAGTTAGAAAGTTGAAGGTTTGGAAGGTTAGAAAGTTTGACCAGGAGTTGGCTTTATTGATATCGGGGTCGGTTTCCAATTTCGAATGTTGGAATAGGTCTGTCATGTCCTTTATGACTGGTGTGCAAAAGTTAAAGTCAATCGTAGTTGTTTTGGTATGAATCAACATTAGTTTTGAAATTTAGAAGTTCATAAGTTCATTAGGCTTGAATCAATGCGTAATTCGTGGTTTTAGTATTGTTTGGTATGATTTGATGCTTCGAGCATGTTCGTATGATGATTTAGGATTTTTTGGTATGTTCGAACGGGGTATCGGGGGGCCTCTGGTGTGATTCGAATCAAGTTCGACTTCATTTTTAGCTTTGTGGGATTTCTGGTTTTGTGAGTCTGGTTTCCTCTTATGTGATCGCGTGAAGGGGGCCGCGATCGTGAAGCTTTAAGACTGGAAGGTGTGAAGTCATTCGTGAGGACGGGATTATGATCACGAAGTTTGGGAAGTTACAGCTCCGTGAACGCGTGAGTGGTGCCGCATTCACGATAAAGGAAGAGGAGGCATGGAAAGGTTTACGCGTTGCTCTGCGCGATCGTATATGTGTGGCCGCGATTACGTAGCTTTGGGGTTTTATCCATCGCGTTCGCGACCTCTGGAGTGTGTTCGCGTAAGTCATTTTGTGAGGGTAGCATTTTTTTTTTTCACGATCGCTAGGGACTTTCCGCGATCACGAAGAGGACTCACTGGGCAGCAAAATAAAAGTTTCAAAACGTGGGTTTCATCTCATTTTTCATAATTTTGATCTAGAGAGCTCGGTGTGACACGATTTGTTCGATAGGTTTTCAAGGAAATCATAGGGGTAAGTAATTCTAACCCGGAATGGATTATATTTCATGAATCTATTGTTATTTGCATCATCTAATTAGTGATTTGAGTTGGAGATTTGGGAAAAAATTGTGAAAACTTCCTAGACTACATTTTGGGGGTTTTGAAAGACGATTTGAGGTCAAATATGAGTAATTCTTGTATGGTTGGACTCGTTATCGAATGTGTGTTCGGAGTTTGTACTTTTGGTCGGGTTCCGAGATGCTAGCCCGGGTTGACTTTTTGAGTTGATTTTTTGTTTCACTGCAAAGATCATAATTTTATTATTCTAAATAGTTTTCTATTGTTTATATTTCTGGTATGAAGTTGTTTTGTCTAGATTCGAGCCGTTAAGATTTGGATAATCGAGGGAAAGGATTATTAGTGGATTGAGTTAGCGTGTTTTGAGGTAAGTATCTTGCCTAACTTTGTGTGGGGGAATTACCCCTTAGGATTGGTGTTGTTTGTGATAACTATGATGTGTGAAAGCCGTGTATGCAAGGTGATGAGTGTGTGCACGGGCTAAATGAGGAAATTTACTAGTTTTAGATATGTAGGTTCCTTTCATACCTTAATTAAGTTACTTTAATATGTTAAAATCATCATTTCTAGTCTATCTTCACATGCTCTACTTGTCTTATCTCTTACTTGTTAATTGCCCTGTTTAGTTGAAGTTGTTGTTATTTCCTCTATTCCTTGTTCATTATTTAGCCGTTAATTCTTTACTTGAAGTTGTTATTCTTGGAATATCTTGTTAATGAAACTGGTATTGAGTTATAAAGGCAGTGATTCACATTGAGGCAAAGTGTTAAGTTGTGAAATACTATTTTTTACAGTTATTCACTTCCGGTTGTTATTTTTGTGACTCTTGTGTACATTGTGATTGAGACATGGGCTATTCATTATGAAACACCGTTATAGTTGCCTTCTTTGGCGAGTTGTGATATTTGGCACTTGAGGTGGGATTTGTGATACGTTGTGATATTGATATACATGCGGTGGTATAATATTTTGGGTTTGAAACACATGCGGTGAGATAAGTTGGGCTTGATATGTGTGGCTAGTAGGGGAACTACTAGAAGACACGCGATGTGATAAAGTGGGATAAAATGCGGGAAGCTATTTCGGGAAAATTATTTTCAAAACTAGATGCAAGGCTCCCGCGGTGATATAAGGAAATATTGTGAATTGATTTGTGATTTGAGACTACGAGGCGGTACCTCGATAGTGACTCTTGTTGATACTTTCTGTTTCTTCAGTCGTGTTATGTTGTTTTGTTCGGTGTCATATCATACCTTGTTTTTCTTATGTGATGCATTATTTGCCTTAGTTTAGTATAGCTATTCTCGGTGTATTTCTTTAATTATCTCATTTCTATTGTTATCATTATTTCATTGTTATACACTTCTACAGTTTCTTATTTATTCCAGTAGGGCCTTGACCTGACCTCATCACTACTCTACCAAGGTTAAGCTTGGCACTTACTGGGGTACCGTTGTGTTATACTCATGCTACGCTTCTGCACATCTTTTTGTGCAGATCCAGGTACCTCCTACCAATCCAGACACTAGCGAGAGCTCAGCTTCGGAGACTTCAAGTTATACCTGCCGGCGTCCGGAGGCTTCGGAGTCCCCCTATACCTAGACTATTCTACTTCCTTATCCTTTTATAGACATTGATGTATAGGGATATTCAGTACTACTATATAGAGCTTATGACTTGTATTTGCCAGGTCTTGAGGAGTTGTTATGTTGAATTGCGGAGTTTCCTTCATATTATGGTGAGTTATTTTGATTTTAATCATTATTTCAGTTAACGGTATGTGAATATTGTAGATATCCCCACCTTTTCACCAGCCCAAGTACTTTTCTATGTCCGTTCGAGGACGAACGATTGTTTTAGAGGTGGAGAATGCGATGACCCGATAGGTCATCTTATGTTTTAGAACCTAATTCTGCACTTTGAAGCCTTAAATACCTCATTTTAGCATTTGTCAATTTGCGTGCACAATCCGGGTGTTTTTTGGGAAAGCTTTTATGTTACAAACCGAGAACATATGAAATGTTTTCCTTAAAATCCATTTTGAGTTGACTTTGGTCAATGTTTAAGAAAAACAGATACAGATTTGTGTTTTGACAATTCCGGTGGGTCCGTATCGTGATTTGGGAATTGAACGTATGCCCGGAATCGAATTCGGATGTCCCTAGCCCGAGTTATCGTGCTTTGTTTAAATTTGAAAGTTAAAGGCTTAATGATTTTGAAATGTTTGACCAATTTTTGAATTTTTGGATATCGGGTCCGTATTTTGGTTTCGAAACCCGATATAGGTTAAATAATATATTTATGAGTTGTTTGTCAAATTTGATGAGAAACAGAGTTGGTTTGACGTAATTCAGACGTCCGATTGTGAAAATAGAAGTTTTAAAGTTTTCTTAAAAATCTCATTTGATTTGGTGTTCAATTCGTAGTTCTAGGTGTTATTTTGGCGATTTGATTGCGCGAGAGTTTGTATGATGTTTTTAGACTTGTGTGCATGTTTGGTCTGGAGCTCCGAGGGCTCGGGTGAGTTTCGGATAGGCTATGGAGTGGTTTAGACTTAGAACTCAGCCTGTGTTCCGCAATTTCTGGTACTGGTCTCTGATCTCGCAATTGCGAGATCAGTGTTTGCATTTACGAACATCCCAAATCCTGCCAGGCTCGCATTTGCGAGCAAATTCTTTGTATTTTCAAAGAGTACCTGATTCAACAAGAGTTCGCATTTGCGATCAGGAGGTCACAATTGGGGGGAGGCCAGAGTTCGCATTTGCGAACATTTCATCGCAAATGCGATGAAAGCAGAGGTGCGCGGACTTCGCATTTGCGAGGTGTTCATTTTGGTCACAAATGCGACATCTGCAAATTAACAAATAGGAGTTACACGGGATTTTTGTTCATTCTTCAAATTTGCAAAACTAGAAAACCATAGAGGCGATGTTTCAAAGAACTCTTCTTCCCCAAATCATTGGTAAGTGATTCTAAACTATTTTCTTTCAATCTTTCATTACATTTCCTAAGATTTCAACCTAAAATCTAGTGTTTTCATGGTAGAAATTGGGGGTTTGGGGTAGAATTAGGGATCTTTATAAAATGGGAATTTAGACCTCAAATTGAGGTCGGATTCCAAAATAAATTACATAACCGGGCTCGAAGGTGAATGGGTAATCGAGTTTTGGTCCGAATTTCGAGATTGGACCAAGCGGCCCTGGGAGTTGACTTTTGTTGACTTTTTCATTAATGGCCTAAATTGAATTCGTTGCAATCGTGGGTAGTTCCTAAGGCTTAATTTGAATCGTTTTGTTGGTAATTTGCTAGATTCTATTGGTTCAGAGGCTTGTTTGAAAAGCAAAGTTGTGATTGAGCTTTGCGTGGACTTTTGAAGCAAGGTAAGTGTCGTAGTTAACCTTGAATTGAGGGATTAGGACTTAATTGTCTATTTTCTACATGTTTAGATATTGGGTACAACGTATATGTGAGGTGTCAAGTACTTATGCGTTGTTGTCGGGTTAAAGCATGCGGGTGGGACTTATTCCTTGTAGTTTATTACTTACTTTGATCTTGTTATCCATGCTTAGATTAGTTACTTACTAAATTGATCGTTCCTATCGTGTTTACGGGCTTTTGTGATAATTGAGTATTGATTCCAAAGTTGAGATTGGTATTGTGGAGCCATTGTTGAAATAAGGCATGTTCTTGTTGATTCTATGTCTCTGCTATTACTTGTTCATCGTTATGTGGCAAGGGAGAGTGTTAATGCACGAAGGGTGATGCTGTCCCATATTGTGATTGTTAAAGCACGAAGGGTGATGCTGTGCCACATTGTGAGTGTTAATGCATGAAGGGTGATGTCATGCCATGTTATGAGAGTTAATGCACGAAGGGTGATGCCGTGCCGTATCTATTGACTTATGTTGTGAGGTTGAGAGTAAAAGCACGAAGGGTGATGCCGTGTAATGTTTCTTCATTGTGATTAGTTGTTTCCACTAGGTAAAAGCATGTCGACTATTCTGGTTATCATTTCCGTTATATTCCTTCTATCTTGTGCCCCTTTAGCATGCCCCCCTCCCAATAGTACATGTTTAGTTGTTATTGTTGTTTTCTTGCACATATATTGTTATTTGCACATGTTTATTATGTGGGTGTCTTGTCATAGCCTCGTCACTACTTCGTCGGGGTTAGGCTCGACACTTACGAGTACATGGGGTCGGTTGTACTCATACTACACTCTGCACTTCTTGTGTAGATTTTGGTACCGGCCCTAGCTATCGCGAGACTCGACAGTCCGGACTTTCTTATCGGACACTCAAGGTAGATTTTCTGGCGTCTGCAGACCTTGGAGTCCTTTTCTAGTTTCCTTATTTTACTGTTTCGTTTCATTCAGAACAGTTGTATTTCATTCAGACTCTGTTTGTAGCAAATCTTAAAAGCTCGTGAGTTGTGACTCCAGATCCGAATTGTATAAGATATTATGGGATTTATGTTATTCCTCACTCGGTTTTATTTTATTTTGGTTTAATTGACTATATCTATTGAATTGAATAATAATTGACTTAACGGTTCTCTAATGTTGGCTTGCCTAACAAGTGAAATGCTAGGTGCCATCACGGTCCCGAAGGTGGGAATTTTGGGTCGTGACAAGTTGGTATCAGAGCATTAGGTTGCCTAGGTCTCACAATTCACGCGAAGGCTTAGTAGAGTCTGGAGGATTGGTACGAAGACGTCTATACTTATCTTTCATAGGCTATAAAGTTTAGGAACAAATTTCACTTCCATTCTTCCCTATCGTGCGATTTTGTTCTCTCATTGCTAATTGAGCTCTTTTACTCTTGTTCTCTCATAGATGGCGAGAACACGTAATGTATCTTCAACTGAGCAGCAGCCAGAGCCCCTAGTGTCAGCTCCTACGAGAGGCAGATGTCAAGGCCGTGCCAGAGGCCGAGGCAGAGCTCAACCCAGAGCTCGAGCAGCAGCACCAACAGTGGAGCCTCAGGTAGAGTTTGACGAGGAGGCTTCAGCCTAGACTGTTCATGTCGGACCAGCTCAGGCCCCGCAGGGGTTCATCGCCACCCCGGTGCTTCAGGATGCTTTGGTCCATTTGGTGGGCCTTATAGCGAATGTGGCCCGGACTGGTATATTTCTCATGGAATCAACCACCTCTCAAGCTGGAGGAGGAGCACAGACTCCTGCTACTCATACTCCAGAGCAGATGGCTCCCCAGTATTAGACTCCAACAGCTCAACCTGTCGGAGTAGTTCAGTCGGTTGTTGCAGCACAGGCCGATGATGGGCCAATTATGTCTTCTGAGGGCTTATTGATATTGGACAAGTTCACCAAGCTCTTTCTAGTTTACTTCAGTGGTGCACCTTCTGAGGACCCGCAGGATTATATTGACTGCTACCATGATTGCGGAACATGGGTATAGTTGAGACCAATGGGGTCGATTTTGCTGTATTCCAGATGACAGGATCCTCCAAAAGATGGTGGAGAGATTATATTGACCAGACCAGTTGGGGTGCCTGTGCTTACTTTGGACCAGATCTCGCAGATATTTCTTGAGAAATTCCTTCCTGTCACATTGTGAGAGGAGTATCGTCGGTAGTTCGAGCGTCTCCAGCAGGGCAGTATGACTGTTACTCAATATGAGGCCCGTTTTGTGGATTTGGCCTGTCATGCGATTCTTCTACTTCCTACCGAGAGAGAGAGGGTGATGAGGTTTATTGATGGACTTGCTCAGCCTATCAAGTTGCAAATGGCTAAGGATACTAGGAGTGAGATTACTTTTTCAGACCGCTACCAATGTTTCCAAGCGAGTCGAGATGGTTCTTACACGGG
>AWOL01S0123792.1:56863-86965 GCA_000715115.1 Nicotiana otophora
CAAAAGGCTTTTTCATTCCGATGGGTTTAGCGGCGCGTCGTCTAGAGGCAGGGGTACTTTTGGTAGAGGCTATCATCCCAGGCCGTGTCATTCCGCAATCCAGGCATCCCACGGTGCTTCAGGTGGACGTAGCCCTCATAAGACTTATTCCGACCAGCTAGCCTATAGTGCACCACCAGCTCCTATTAGTTCACCTCTGCTCCAGAGTTTTTAGGGTGGTTACTCAGGTTGACACGGTCAGTTCCAGGGTCAGCAGTCACAACAGCCTAGGTCATGTTATACTTGTGGTGATCCGAGGCATATTGCTAGATTTTGCCCTTGTGCATCGAGCAACTCACAACATCAGGGTTCTCGTGCCATGGTCCCGGCACCGGGTGCTTCACCTCCCATTCAGCCAGCTAGAGGTAGGGGTCAGACAGCCAGAGGTGGTGGTCAGGCTGTTAGAGGTAGAGGTCAGGCCGCTAGAGGTGGAGGCCAGCCAGCTAGGGGCAGTTCCAGAGATGTAGTCCAGAGTGGTGTGGCCCAACCCCGATGCCATGCTTTTCCAGCCAAGCCCGAGGCTGATTCATCTGACGTTGTTATCACAAGTACTATTTCAGTTTGCAGTAGAGATGCTTCAGTTCTATTTGATCCGGGTTCTACTTACTCCTATATGTCATCCTATTTTGCTTTATATTTGGTTGTGCCTTGTGATTCTTTGAGTGCTCCCGTGTATGTGTCCACACCTGTGGGAGATGCTATTATTGTAGACCGCATTTATCATTCATGTGTGGTCACCATTGGGAATCTTGAGAGTAGTATATATCTTTTATTTCTCGATATGGTAGATTTTGATGTTATCTTGGGTATGGATTGGATGTCACCTTATCACGCTATATTGGATTGTCACGCTAAGACGGTGACCTTAGCTTTGTCGGGGTTGCCTCGATTAGAGTGGAGAGGGACTCTGGCCTTTCTACCAGTAGGGTTATCTCTAACATGAAGGCTCAGCATATGGTCGAGAAGGGGTGTCTAGCTTATTTGGCTTATGTCCACGATTTTAGTACAGAAGTTCCCTCCATGAATTCAGTACCAGTTGTCCGTGAGTTTCCATAGGTCTTTCCTGTAGACCTGTCAGGGATGCCACCTAACAGGGATATTGACTTCAGTATTGATTTGGCTCCGGGCACTCAGCTAATTTCTATTCCGCCATATCGTATGGCCCCGCTAGAGTTGAAAGAATTGAAGGAGCAGTTACAAGATTTGCTTGATAAGGGCTTCATTAGACCTAGTGTCTCACTATGGGGTGTGCCCGTGTTGTTTGTGAGGAAGAAAGATGGATCGATGAGGATGTATATAGATTATCGGTAATTGAACAGAGTCACTATCAAGAACAAGTATTCATTACCGAGGATTGACGACTTATTTGATTAGCTTCATGGTGCCAAGGTGTTTTCTAAGATCGATTTGAGGTCTGGCTACCATCAGTTGAGGATTAGGGCATTCGACGTCCCTAAGAAAACTTTTCGGACTCGATATGGGCATTATGAGTTTCTAGCGATGTCATTTGGGTTGACAAATACCCCAGCAACATTTATGGATTTGATGAACCGGGTGTTCAAGCCCTATATGGATTCATTTGTGATTGTGTTTATTGATGATATCTTGATCTACTCCCGTAGTTGAGAGGATCATGAGTAGCATCTTCGGATTGTACTTCAAACTCTGAGAGACAACTAGTTATATGCTAAGTTTTCAAAATGCAAGTTTTGGTTGGACTCAGTCGCCTTCTTGGGGCACGTTGTATCAGTTGAGGGCATTCAGGTGGATCCTAAGAAGATTGAGGCAGTTCAGAACTGGCCTAGGCCCACTTCAGCCACGGAGATCTAGAGTTTCTTGGGTTTTGCGGGCTATTACCGTCAGTTTGTGGAGGGGTTCTCATCTATAGCAGCCCCGTTGACCTAGAAGGGTTCCCCGTTCAGATAGTCAGACGAGTGTGAGGCGAGCTTTCAGAAGATCAAGACTTCTTTGTCTACGACGCTAGTGTTGGTGTTGCCCACAGGTTTAGGCCTTGGCCAATCAGTTAGTGAGCTTAGATGTTTCTGAGCCCAGTCATGTTCTAGCTTTTACAATCAATCGGTCTTCCTTGTTTGAGAACATCAGGGAGCGACAGTATGATGTCCCTCATTTTCTTTCTCTTAGGGACACAGTGCGGCACGGTGATGCCAAGCAGGTTACGGTAGGAGATGATGGAGTTCTGAGGATGCAGGGACGTGTTTGCGTGCCTAATATGGATGGACTTCATGAGTTGATTCTTGAGGAGGCTCACAGTTCCCGGTATTCTATTCATCCGGGCGCCGCCAAGATGTATCAGGACTTGTAGCAGCTTTATTCGTGGAGGAGAATGAAGAAGGACATAGTAGCATATGTAGATCGGTTCCTTAATTGTCAGTAGGTAAAGTGTGAGCATCAGAAACCTGGTGGTTTGCTTCATAGGTTAGAGATTTCTGAGTGGAAGTGGGAGCGTATCACTATGGATTTCGTTGTTGGACTCTTACGGACTCAGAGGAAGTTCGATACAGTTTGGGTCATTGTGGACAGGCTGACCAAGTCAATGCACTTCATTCCTGTGGCAGTTACCTATTCTTCAAAGCGGTTGGCAGAGATTTACATCCGCGAGACCGTCCGTCTTCACCTTGCACTTTGCACTTTTGGAGAGCAGTACAACATGAGTTAGGCACGCGGGTTGAGTTGAGCACAACATTTCATCCTCAGGCGGACGGGCAGTCCGAGCGCACTATTCAGATATTAGAGGATATCCTCCGCACTTGTGTTATAGACTTCGGAGGTACTTGGGATCAGTTCTTTCCTCTTACGGAGTTTGCCTTCAACAACAACTACCAGTCTAGCATTCAGATAGCTCCCTATGAGGCATTATATGGTAGGCGGTGCCGATCGCCGGTTGGATGGTTCGAGCCGTGGGAGGCTCGGTTGTTGGGTACAGATTTAGTACAGGATACCTTGGATAAGATCAAGATTATTCAGGATCGACTTCGCACAACTCAGTCCAAGCAGAAGAGTTATGCCGACCGTAGAGTTCGTGACGTTGCATTCATGGTTGGAGATAGAGTATTGCTCCGGTTATCACCCATGAAGGGTGTAATGAGGTTCCGAAAGAAGGGCAAGTTGAGCCCTAGGTATATCGGACCTTTTGAGATTCTTCAGAGAGTGGGTGAGGTGGCTTACAATTTCGTATTGCCACCCAGCTTATCAACAGTTCATCTGGTATTCCATGTGTCCATGCTCCAGAAGTATCATGGCGATCTTTCCCACGTGTTAGCTTTCAGCTCTGTCCAGTTGGACAAGGATTTGACTTATGAGGAGGAGCCGGTGGCTATTCTAGATCGGCATGTTTGTTAGTTGAGATCGAAGAATTATCCTTCATTCCAAGTGCAGTGGAGAGGTCAGCCCGTCAAGGAAGCTTCTTGGGAGTCCGAGTCGGACATGCGGAGTAGATATCCCCACCTTTTCACCAGCCCGGGTACTTTTCTATGTCCAGTTGAGGACGAATGGTTGTTGTAGAGGTGGAGAATGTGATGACCCGATAGGTCATCTTATGTTTTAGAACCTAATTCTATAGTTTGATGCCTTAAATACCTCATTTTATCCTTTCTCGATATACGTGCACAGTCAAGGGTGTTTTTTGGGAAAGCTTTTATGTTAAAAACTGAGAAAATATGAAATTCTTTCCTTAAAATCCTTTTTGAGTTGGCTTCGGTCAACGTTTTGGGAAAATGGACCCGGATTCATGTTTTTACTCTCCCGTTGGGTCCGTATCGTGATTTGGGAATTGAGCGTATACCCGGAATTGAATTCGGAAGTCCCTAGCCCGCGTTATCGTGCTTTGTTGAAATTTGAAAGTTAAAGGCTTAATCATTTTGAAATGTTTGACCAATGTTTGACTTTTTGGATATCTTGTCCGTATTTTGGTTCCGAAACCCTATATAGGTCCAATACTATATATTTGACTTGTCTGTCATATTTGGTGAGAAACGGAGTTGGTTTGACGTGATTCAGACGTCCGGTTATGAAAATAGAAGTTCCAAAGTTTTTCTTGAAAATGTCATTTGATTTGGTGTTCAATTCATAGTGCTAGGTGTTATTTTGGAGATTTGATCGCGCGAGAAAGTTTGTATGATATTTTTAGACTTGTATGCATGTTTGGTCTGGAGCTCCGAGGGCTCGGGTGATTTTCGGATAGGCTATGGAGTGGTTTAGACTTAGAACTCAGCCTGTGTTCCGCAATTGCTGGTACTGGTCTCTGATCTCGCAATTGCGAGATCAGTAATGCGAACATCCCAAATCCTGCCAGGCTCGTATTTGCGAGCAAATTCTTCTTATTTTCGAAGAGTACCTGGTTCAACAAGAGTTCGCATTTGCGATCAGGAGGTCACAATTGGGGGGAGGCCAGAGATCGCATTTGCGAACATTTCATCGCAAATGCGATAAAAGCAAAGGTGTGCAGACTTCGCATTTGCGAGGTGTTCTTCGCATTTGCGGGGATTCGCAATTGCGAACCCATGGTCATAAATGCGACATGTGTAACAGAACAAATAAGAGTTAGACGGGATTTTCGTACATTTTTGAAATTTTCAAAACTAGAAAACCCTAGAGGAGATTTTTTAAAGAACTATTCTTCCCTAAATCATTGGTAAGTGATTCTAACCTTTTTTTATTCAATCTTTCATTACATTTCGTAAGATTTCAACCTAAAATCTATTGTTTTCTTGGTGGAAATTGGGGATTTGGGTAGACTTAGGGATTTTTTATAAAATGGGAATTTTGACCTTAAATTTAGGTCGGATTCCAAAACAAATTATATAACTGGGTTCGGGGGTGAATGGGTAATCGGGTTTTGTTCCAAATATCGGGAATGGACCAAGCGGGCCCGGGAGTTGACTTATGTTGACCTTTTCAAAAATGGCCTAAATTGAATTCTTTGCAATTGCGGGTAGTTCCTAAGGCCTAATTTGAATCGTTTGGTTGGTAATTTGCTAGATTCTATTGGTTCAGAGGCTTGTTTGAAAGGCAAAGCTTTGAGTGGACTTTTGGAGTGAGGTAAGTGTCGTGGTTAACCTTGACTTGCCGGATTAGGACTTAGTTGTCTATTTTCTACAAGTGCTTATGCGTTGTTGTCGGTTTAAAGCATGCGAGTGAGACTTGTTACTTGTAGTTTATTGCTTACTTTGATCTTGTTATCCATGCTTAGACTAGTTACTTACTAAATTGATCATTCCTATCGTGTTTAGGAGCTTTTGTGATAATTGAGTATTGATTCCAAAGTTGAGATTGGTATTGTGGAACCATTGTTGAAATAAGGCATGTTCTTGTTGATTCTATCTCCCTGCTATTATTGTTCATCGTTATGTGGTAAGAGAGAGTGTTAATGCACGAAGGGTGATGCCGTGCCATATTGTGAGTGTTAATGCATGAAGGGTGATGTCGTGCCATATTGTGAGTGTTAAAGCGTGAAGGGTGATGCCGGGCCATATTGTGATTGTTAATGCACGAAGAGTGATGCCGTACCATATTGTGAGTGTTAATGCACGAAGGGTGATGTCGTGCCATGATATGAGAGTTAATGCACGAAGAGTGATGCTGTGCAATGTTTCTTCATTGTGTTTAGTTGTTTCCACTGGTTAAAAGCATGTCGACTATTCTGGTTATCATTTCCGATGTATTCCTTATATCTTGTGCCCCTTTAGCATGTCCCCCTCCCAATAGTACATGTTTAGATGTTATTGTTGTTTTCTTGTACATATATCGTTATCTGTACATGTTTATTATGTGTGTGTCTTGTCATAGCCTTATCACTGCTTCGTCGGGGTTAGGCTCGACACTTACGAGTACATGGGGTCGGTTGTACTCATACTACACTCTGCCCTTCTTGTGCAGATTTTGGTACCGGCCCTAGCTGATGACGAGACTCGGCAGTCTAGACTTGCTTATCGGAGACTCAAGGTAGATATGCTGGCGTCCGCAAATCATAGAGTCCCTTTCTAGTTTCCTTATTTTACCGTTTCTTTTCATTTAGAAAAGTTGTATCTCGTTCAGACTCTGTTTGTAGTAAATCTTAGAAGTTCATGAGTTGTGACTCCTGATCCGAATTGTATCAGATATTATGGGCTTTATGTTATTCCGCACTCGGTTTTATTTCATTTTGGTTTAATTGACTATATCTATTCAATTGAATAATAATTGACTTAACGGTTCTCTAATGTTGGCTTACCTAGCAAGTGAAATGTTAGGCGTCATCACGGTCCCGAAGGTGGGAATTCTGGGTCCTGACAACTGGGCAGCAGAATAAAAGTTTCAAAACGTGGGTTTCATCTCATTTTTCATAATTTTGATCTAGAGAGCTCGGTGTGACCCGATTGTTCGAGCGTTTTTCAAGAAAATCATTGTGGTAAGTGATTCTAAACCGGTTTGGACTATATTTCATGAATATATTGTTATTTTCATCATCTAATTAGTGATTTGAGTTGGAGTTTTGGGGAAACATTGTGAAAACGTCCTAGACTAAATTTGGGAATTTTGAAAGACGATTTGAGGTCAAATTTGAGTAATTTTTGTATGGTTGGACTCGTTATCGAATGTCTGTTCGGATTTTATAATTTTGGTCGGGTTCTAAGTTGCGAGCCCGGGTTGAATTTTTGAGTTGACTTTTTATTTCTTTGCAAAGATCATAATTTTATTATTCGAAATAGTTTTCTATAGTTTATATTTATGGTATGAAGTTGTTTTGTCTTGATTCGAGTCGTTCGGAGTTTGATAATCGAGGGAAAGGCTTACTAGTGAATTGAGTTAGCGTGTTTTGAGGAAAGTGTCTTGCCTGACTTTGTGTGGGGGAATTACCCCTTAGGATTGATGTTGTTTGTGATAACTATGATGTATGAAAGCCGTGTATGCAAGGTGACGAGTGTGTGCACGGGCTAAATGTGGAAATTTACCGGTTTTAGCTATGTAGGTTCCTTTCATGCCTTAATTGAGTTACTTTAATATGTTAAAATCATCATTTCTAGTCTATCTTCACATGTTCTACTTGCCTTATCTATTACTTGTTAATTGCCTTACCTGTTTAGTTGAAGTTGTTGTTGTTTCCTCTATTCCTTGTTCATTATTTAGCCGTTAATTCTTTACTTGAAGTTGTTATTCTTGGAATATCTTGTTGATGAAACTGGTATTGAGTTATAAAGGCAGTGATTCACATTTAGGCAAAGTGTTAAGTTGTGAAATACTATTCTGTTTAGTTATTCATTTTCGGTTGTTATTTTTATGACTCTTGTGTACATTGTGGTTGAGACATGGGCTATTCATTGTGAAACACCGTTATAGTTGCCTTCTTTGGCGAGTTGTGATATTTGGCACTTGAGGTGGGATTTGTGATACGTTGTGATATTGATATGCATGCGGTAGTATAATGTTTTGGGGTTGAAACGCATGCAGTGAGATAAGATGGGCTTGATATGCGTGGCTAGTAGGGGAACTACTAGAAGCCATGCGGTGTGATAAGGTGGGCTACAACGCGGGAAGCTATTTCGGAAAAATAATTTTCAAAACTAAATGCAAGGCTCCCGCGGTGATATAAGGAAAAAATATGAATTGATTTGTGATTTGAGACTCCGAGACGGTACCTCAGTAGTGACTCTTGGTGATACTTTATTATTTCTTCAGTTGTGTTTTGTTGTTTTCTTCGGTGTCATAGCATACCTTGTTTTCCTTATGTGATTCATTATTTGCCTTAGTTCAGTGTAGCTATTCTAGGTGTATTTCTATAATTATCTCATTTCTATTATTATCATTATTTTATTGTTATACACTTGTTCAGTTTCTTATTTATTCAGTAGGTCTTTGACCTGACCTCGTCACTACTCTACCGAGGTTAAGATTGGCACTTACTAGGTACCGTTGGGGTGTACTCATGCTATGCTTTTGCACATCTTTTTGTGCAGATCCAGGTACCTCCTACCAATCCAGATACTAGCGAGACCTCAGCTTCGGAGACTTCAAGGTATACCTGCCGGCATCCAGAGGCCTCGGAGTCCCCCTCTACCTAGACTATTCTACTTCCTTATCTTTTTATAGACATTGATTTATAGGGATATTCAGTACTACTATATAGAGCTTGTGAGTTGTATTTGCCGGGTCTTATGGAGTTGTTATGTTGAATCGTGGAGTTTCCTTTATATTATGTTGAGTTATTTAGATTTTAATCATTATTTCAGTTATTTATGCGTGAATGTTAGGATTACCTAGTCTTAGAGACTAGGTGTTATCATGACATCCTACGTAGGAAAATTGGGTCGTGACATCATTTGAGGGTACATAATTTATAAAGGGGTTGCATCAAGGTGAGGGGAAGAGATAGGGTCAGTACTGTCCAAGAGATATTTAGTAGAGCATGGAGTTTCATCCCAAGTAAGAGCAGAGAACTCCTCTTGGGCAGAGGGACCAGGTCTCTCTGTGAGCTCCCTTGTAGTAGTGACCGATGCCTTGTCACTTTGAGGCACCTGACCCTATACCCTCGTTCTTCCCCCTGAACCTCGGTACTTACACAACCAGAAACATAATCCTCAACTGGACTTTCCTCAGCAACTACAGTCAAAATATTTTCACATTTCTCACCATCATTATCCAACAACGCAATACAGTAAGGGCGGGTGGAGTATTACCTGATGATGATAGGACATTTAGATCATACCGCTAAACAATGGGGTTTCAGAGTCACCAGATATTGACTCATCACCACCAAGACCAGTGACAACCACTTTGTCCACAACTTCTTCCTCAAAGCGTTGACTAGAGACCTCTGCACCTTCATCTCCTTCCACGAGTTCTTTTGTGGTTTGGAGAAAACGGGAGGTGGATGAAGGTCCTTCAACTTCCATTTTCTCTATAGTAGCAGAATGTGAGGGAGAAGCAATAAACATTTTAGGAGTTTTATTTATTCGGTTGCGATGGGAACCATAACAAGATGGAGTGGGAGAGGAGACTGTAGGTTGTGGTTGGTTGGAAATTGGGGTTTCAGAGGGTGAAGATTTGGTCTCCGATCCTAATAGTTGTAATTCATGATACGAAGACACAACAGGGTTCTCAGTGGTGGCTTTTGGAGATTCAGATTGTGGTGCAGACATGGTAGGTTTTGGAGAGTGAAAACACAAGAAGAGGGTTTTCAGAGAGAAAACGTGTTTGATGTAGACAATTATGAGAGAGATAGACGTTTTTGGGGGTATTTAGAGGGAAAAGAGTGACCAGTTACAAATGGATGCGATTTAATAAAACATGTAGATAGGTTGGTTTGTAACGGGTGTGTCGTTTGGGTAGAAGAGGTATGGGAAAATGCATAAACAATTAATGACATGGCATACTAGCAGTTCAAAAATACGTATGAGTGTAAGAGGAAGTACTAACCTGAGTCATGGGAACCAGGTTCCCTGACTAATTTTGAAAGTATGAGCATCATCCTTCCGAAAATTGCAATGTCATTTGCTTCTTGTTTGTCCTATAGTTGCCATGTGTGTTTACTTGTAACAGTATAGAATTGAGTTAAAAGTTGCTAGAAAACACTTTTTAGCAATTCACCTTACCATTCTTTCATATCCACTCATCGAGGGACGAGGTTCTCAGTTCAACTTGACCAAACCTGTAACGACCCGACTGGTCGTTTTGAGGATTAGCATCCAGTTCGGTAGCTTCAGGTCTCGAATCACTTTTTATTATGTGTTATGACGTGCGTGCGTGGCCGAGTTCGGATTTCGGATAATTCGGGATTGATTTGTAAGAAGGATTCGTATTTTAGAAGCTTAAGCGGTAAGAGTTGATCGACGTCTTAAATTTTGTGTAGACAACTCCAAAATACCATTTTGATGATTCCAATAGCTTTGTATGGTGATTTTGGACTTAGGCGAGCATCCGAATTTGGATTTGGAGGTCCGTAGGGTAATGTGATGCATTTTGGAGAAAATTGAAAGGTTGAAGTTTTGGAAGGTTAAGAGGTTTGACCGGGAGTTGACATTGTTGATATTAGGCTCGGATTGCGATTTTGAGAATCGGATTAGATTTGTTATGTTATTTGAAACTTGCATGCAAACTTGTACGTCATTCCAGATTAATTTGATATGTTGTGGCATGAGTTTTGGAAGTTGGAAGATTTGAAAGTTCATAAGTTTAATTCGAGGTGAGATTCATAGTTTCAGCATTATTTAATATGATTTGAGGCCTCGAGTTTGTCCGTGTATTGTTATGGGATGTACTAGTATATTTGGTTGAGGTCCTGGGGTCCTCAGGTGGATTTCAGATAGTTAACGGTTTGGGTATTGGACTTAGGAAATTTCTGGGCTGCTGGTTCTGGTGCGTCGCACTTGCGAATTTTGGTGCGCAGGTGCATGACCGCTTCTGCCAGATTCTTGGTCGCTTCTATGATGTTGGTGTAGGTCATTTTGCGTCGCTTCTGCTGAGAGGGGAGCGCAGGTGCGAGCTCGCATCTGCAGAAGGTTAGTCGCAGATGCGCGATATGTGTTCCAGGTGGTCGTCCGCTTATGCGGTGTTTGTCATGCTTCTGCACAATCGTAGATGCGATTATTCAATCGCAGGTGTGAGCTCTGGGCTCTCAAGTGAAGGCCACAGGTGCGGTGGTTTTCTCGTCAAAGTGAGGCCGCAGACACAACATTTTTGTGCGCAACCGCAAAGAATGCTGGGCAGAACATATATATGTTGAGGGTTTGATATTTTTAATATATTTTGAGTTGTAGACCTTAGCTTTCGGAGATGTTTCGTGGGGTTTTCAAGCAATTCATTGGGTAAGTGTTCTCTTCCCGAATCTTATTATATTTCATGAATCCATTGTTATTTTCACTATTTAATTAGTGAATTAATTTGGAAATTTGGGGAAACTTTGTAAAAATCTTTCAAAATGTAAAATGATAATTTGAAGAACGAATTGATGTCAGAAATTGATAATTTTGGTATAGTTGAACTCGTATCGGAATGAGTGTTCGGATTTTGTGAATTTTATCGGGTTTCGAGGTGTGGGCCCAGGGATTGACTTTTTAGTTCTTGTTAAAGATTGAAGCTTTATTATCCAAAATTATTTCCTATGAGTTTTATTTATGATTTGAAGTTATTTTGGCTAGATTTGAACCGTCCGGAGGTTGTTTCACTCGAGAAGGTCATTTTAGAGTAACAGTCTAGCTTCTTTGAGGTAAGTATCTTGCCTAAATTTGTGTGTGGGGGGGGGGGAACTACCCCTTAGGATTTGAGTCAGTTGTGCTAATTGTGTCATGTGAAGGCCGTGTACGCAAGGTGACGAGTACGTACTCGGGCTTATTTGTAACAATTTGACCGTTTAGGGATCTTATGTTCTTATATCCATTAAATATGAAGTTGTTTTGTCATGTTAAATTCCCCATTTACTAAATTCACCCTAACGTGTTTTATTTGAAATTAATTGCTTTACATTTTACCCTTATTTCCGATTAAACTCTTATGTGCCTTAACTGAAGTTATTGCCTTTTTTATTGCCATGCTATCCTTTCCGTAATTGTTTATCCTTGATTGAAGTTATTATTATTTTCTTCATAATATGCTTATCCTTAATTGAATTTGTCATATCTCTTCTGTAATTGCTCAACCCTAAATGAAGTTTTGTTATCCCTTATCATTGTTGAGTTATCCTTATTTGGAATCAGTGATTTATGCTATCCCTCTTATCGTTGAATTGTACTATTTTGGAATCATTGCTACACATTATCTCTTCCTTGTTGAGCTACTCTTGTTGAAACCATTATTCCCTGTTGTGTCTTTCATTGTGAGCTCGTTCTTCCATTTCATTGTGTTTTGAAGTTCCTCAGTGTGAACAACTAATTCTTTACTATACCTGAATTCTATACTATTTTAGTGTAAATATTTCTTTTAGATCTAACCTTGATAATTTTAAAATTTTATCTTACTTTTAATAGGTTTGTTTGAAAAAACAATTAATTAAAAATTACAAAAACTGTTCACATACTTATAGTACAAATGTTATCTATTTTTAAATAAAAAATAATTTACACAACAACAAACAACAATAACATACACAGTATAATCCCACAAGTGGGGTATGAGGAGGGTAGTGTGTATGCAAACCTTACCTCTAATATATATTTTGTTAAAAAAAATAAATATTTAGTTTCTTCTAATTAGAAATTTAAATGTAAGCTATGTCATTTTTCTTAGTATAATTTAAATTATAGTGTAAATATTTAATTTTCTTATATATAATATTTAAGTATAAAGTAGCTGACTTATATGTTTAGCTATGCATTTTACTTTCTCTTTTCTTCATTAAAAAAAAAAAAACTAACGAAAGAACAAAAAAAAAGTACTAATATATAAAATGAACATATTTCTCCTAATCTTACTTTACACTCGCGTCCCTTCCCCACCCTTCACGTCACTCACCTCACATTGCGCGCGCACACACGATCACGTCCATCACGTCTTGCTGCCCACTCCTCCATTCATCACTCTTTAAGCACACACATTCTATATATAACGGGGATACACTTTAGATTAAGAGGGGGATTCGATTTTTAAGAGAAAAGAGATTAGACATTGATCTTAGACTAATAAAGCACCTGAAAAATATAAAAAAACTATGGTAGAGGAAAGACGAAAGCGGGTCTTCTTCTTCGTTTCAAACCTCCAGTAGCAGAACCCAGAAGCATTCAGCTTGGTGTCTTTGTTGAGCGGCTTTGAGCTTGAATAAATGTTACGTTTCTGATAAGTATTTTATTAATTTCAATTTAATCCTTCTGTTGGCTTACACCATGTTTAATGTTTCTCTTTGGATAAATGTTTAGTCATTTTCCTTTTGTCAGTATAATTATGAACATATTTGAGGTTTTGAGAATGTTGTTTGTTTATTACTTAGAAATTAGAATTCTGTTGAAGAGCCATGAATTCTTTTGTTAAGAATTAAAAACTTTTGATTGTTCTATTTTGGTTAAATGTCCTAAATTAATTGTTGGGTGTTGGTTTTATTGGATAACTTAGGTCCTTAGTTAGTCTCGTTCTATGTCAAGCAGTAGATTTGTTTGGGGTTAATCTCTTGAATTCATTGAGTGTTAACATGACACCAGTAGGAGTATTTAGCTAGTTTAGTCTTAAGAAGCTGATTGTATTATGATTTGTTAATAAATAGCGGAACCTTGATCATTAGTAGCTTAAGAATTCTGTTAGCTTTATGGATAAACAAGTATGAAACATTGTTTGGATATGTCTGAGATGAGAATTGCGAATAAAAATATTTTTATTGCTTTTGTTATACTGTCTCCATTCTCGTTTAATCTGCAAATTAGCAAGGAACAAGTGAGTCACATTTTTTTATTTTGTTTTATAACTTAGTGGTAAAATTGGACTTGTAAATATTTTAGCAAAAAGATTTCATATTCTTTTCACAACCTTATATCCATAAACCATGACCTTTACCATAATCTCAAGTTTAGGAATGAAATACTATAAATAGGCTAGAAAAGCTTTAGATTCACTTTAAAATTAGGCCATGTGTTCGTACCCGAACCTTGGATTGATATGCTTAAGTAATAAAAGGATCATGTGCGCATTCCCGTGTCTCGATGCCTTTCAATTTAAAAATAATTATGTTTTAACCATGTGTACATTCCGTACCATGGTTTAACATCTAGCTGCAAAGAAATACCTTATGTGGATGCCGCATCTAGGTTAAAATAATTAATAAATATAATAATTAATTAAGCGGTAAGAGGCAAACCATACCCAATAAAATACAAAAAATAACCAAAAGAATTTTATTTAAGCTGGACATAAGTCAATAAAAGCGACCGTGCAAGAACCACGGGGCTCGAGGGGTGCCTTACACCTTCCCCTCGGTCGACAAAATTCCTTACTTAGTCTTTTATTTTCGTAGACCATAAATTAGGAGTCAAACATTCCTTTTGATAAGAAATTCAAAATAAAAGGTGACTTGGAACACCAACATCTGAGTCTTCTGATAGGTAGTTATGATGTGTTTGCCTACCAACATCACAAAATTTCTGTCTTGAGATAAAGCCAGTTAGCCTACCGGCTTCTAGTGAGGGATTTAGTCACACATGTTTAGACGGGAGAGTCGTTAGCTAACCAGTGTTGTTCTACTACTGGTGATGCTTGATGCTCCTCGGCTCGGGTTGTCCGCCCGGGTAAGGCAGGTCTAGATACCATCTCCTTTAGGATTTTAAAACATAGAAAAATAAGCCACAAGCTACGGATATTCCTTATAGGCTACACTTTGTTGGCATCATGTGCATTAGACTTAGCGGGACTCGGCACAGGGGCCAGGCCTGTCTAGGACAAGTACCAATTTTCAGACCAACATGTTCATTTTTATGTGTTATATGTAATATTATTTGGTTGGCTTTACTAAATTGTTGAGTAGCTTTAGGATAGATTAATTGAATAGAGGAGAGAGAAAGAGAAACTTTTCTCCAAGTTTTTTATAAAATACCAGTTATTTTAAAAATAAAATTTTGAAGTATTCTGGTGTGTAAAATCATAATTTTCAAAATGGTCTTTTTTATTTTAACTGAACTACGCGGGTCTGATTCTCATCAGATATGAGATACGCAGGCAACTCTCATTAGGTCCGGTCCCCAATTTAAAAAAAGGTTTATTTTATTTCTTCTTTAGAAATTTTTCTTTATAAAATTCCTAACAAAAAAAAGTTAGTTTATTTACTTTATTCATGATCTTCTTGAACTACTTAATGATCTGATTCATATGGCGTCATGATACATTGGCAATTCCCATTGGATGCGATCATAGCCATAAATAAACTGAGTGAAAACCAAACAAAAAAAAACTGGGTGTAAAACAAAAAATACGAGAAAAACAAAGAGTGACAAAATCAGAAAGCGATGAACCCAGAATGTGAAAAATTTATAAAATAGCAGGAAATGAAAGAAACAAGTTATAGAGTGGAAAACATGTTAGCTAAACCGGGACGAAACACCCAACCCTTCAAGCACATGATAGAAACGTTTAACTGTTAGGTGTATTGATTTCTATCTGTTAAATTCTTTGAACTAACAAAGTTGTTGCGTCTGCCCAAAGCATAGGTTCTGTTTCAGGTGGTTGATTTTGTTGGTACCATGATGATGCATATGTCGTGGCATCGCCTTACTGCGCGATGATGAATGCGCAACCTTACACATGGCCACACCATTATACACAAAACCGAGCTCCACCTCCCACAAATGTCCGTCCCTACCAAGCTCCATATATTCCCTAACAAAATGTTCTCAAATACAATCCTCGTCCAAGAGAGCCCCTATTGGTGAATCATATTCAAGTTTTTTCCGAAAGCTAACCATGCTAGGTCTGCTGTAGCCAATGGCCTTAAACCGGCCGAACCCCGAGTCCCCCTCGCGCCAAGCTAATGCGAATTGTGAATACCACTCTGGTGTTGTAGGACACGATACTGAGGACTGTTGGACTCTCAAAGAAGTAGTGGAGGACTTCATTGAGGTCAAGGAAGTAGTTAGAGAAGAAGAGGCCCCTAATGTGACGAATAATCTTTAGGCTACTCACAACAATGTGCCAGTCGTTGGAATGATCGATGAAGATGGAGAATTTAATATGGCTCTGAAAGACATAGTAGCCATTGCCGCAACAGAAAAGAAACCTAAAAATGGGCGCCAAACCTAAAACTTTCCCTATCAGGCGGGAGTCTCGGTAGCTGGTCTGGCTATCTTTTCTATATTTGGGTTATTTCAGGGTGTAATCTAAATGCTTTTACTTTACTATCTTACTTTCTGATGTAAACCCTACTATTTTTTTATATATATAAAATTCAAATAAATGAAATCAATATTTCATCATCCATGAATGTCTCTTTTCTTAATCTTGTCCCTTTTTTATTCTCTTTTCAGTTATGTTAATGCAGATTTTAATAATATGACATGCTTACGGACTTCATGCCTAGATCCTAAAATATTGTCAGACTTAGAAATAATGAATCAATAAATAAAATGTGTTGAAGATAAGGCGTGTAAGAAAATAAATAGAGAATTGGAATAGTAAACCTAAATCAAATCCAAATAAAGACGCCCTTACTTGATTGGTTTATGTCACTGAAGTCATGATAACAGTTTAAGTTCAAATTCCCTCCCTTCGGATCATTGTTAAAGTTGAGATCAAGGATGAAGATTGGGTAAAAACCCGATTAAAACATTGACTTTGATTGATGAAAAGCGATTGGCCTCAGTCTTCCATGGGAAGTTGTACCAACAAAGAATGGCCCGTGCCTATAACAAAAAAGTACGGCCCAAGAAATTTGATGTGGGAAAACTCATCTTGAGACGTATTCTCCTGCACCATGAAGAAGCTAAAGGAAAATTTGCTCCAAATTAGAAAGGTTCGTACATTGTAACAAGATTGTTGCCAAAGGGAGCGTTGTATTTGTGAGACATCGAAGGAAATGTTCTCAAGATAACAGTCATGGCAGATGTAGTCAAAAGTTACTGTGTTTGACTTACTACTCAGTGTTAACATTCACTGATTGGGATGATGGAGGCTTTTATTCTCGCTACCTAAACACTATCTCCGTTGCAAACCTTTTGAGCCTGATACTTTTTCCTTGATCACCCTCTTTCGAACCTTGTATGTAAAAAGAAAAAAAGAAAAAATGAATAAAATGAGAGGATCTTATTGATGAAAACCCTCATGGGCACTGTAGGGCGATGGTAAATAGAAAAAATAAATATGAGAGAGTCTTGTTAGTGAAAACTCGCAAAGTGCATTATAAGGCGATGTCGATATGAGAAATGAGAGGCCAGCTAGTGAAAACTCGCAAAGGGAACCGTTGATCGAAAAGAGGATCCACGCAGCCATGGCATCAACACAGTTCTGAGCAAAGTATCTCGGTTTCAAATCAAAAATTATGATTAGTTTCTAAGAGTAAGACGGTTTACACAGATCTTGCATCCAGTCCAAAAGGCATGTCATGTTCATTGATGTTCATATGTACTCCCAGATAAGTCCGTCTTTCTATTCCCCGAAAGGACACCTCTTGTTTTAAACTCATTCTATATTCCATTGTTGTTTTTTGAATCCATTTCAGTCTAACTTTGTTCCAAAAATAAGGCACAGAGAAGAAGGCAAGATCGATTTACAGGATTCTCAATTGAAGCGAGCTGATACTTACGAAAGGTGCCCAGCTTCGGTAAGGGCATCAAGTCGATCGCGGCTGTCCATGATTGGATGAATTTTTGAAATGGAAAACATCGAAACAAGTCAAAAGCGAAATGCTTACAAAATAAAGTTGAAAAAGGTTAAGTCCCACACGACTAACCGCCATGGCAATGTTTGGAAAAGCCAAAGGTTCTCCAGGGTTAGAAATGTTGTTGGTATTCAGGAAATAATCAGTTGCAGTTGAAATCATTAAAGAAGATGAGCCGAGGCCAAGAGATTGAAATAATCAAGGCCACAAACCGACCTCCATTTAAAACTGGCGAATCTTTCTTTGTTCCAAACATGAACAGAACACTTTAGGAAACAATTCGTAAAAGATGAACACCACCAAGTGAAGTTCTAAAATTCTTGATTTTCTTCCAATATAGATGTAAAAATGTTATTTTTAGTTTCCCTATCTTCAATACAGGGTACTACAACCCCTTGTTGTATTTTATTTCTAACATAGGGTACAACATTCCCTAGTAGCATCTCAGAGCGCCACGAGCCTTATTTTATTGCCAACATAGGGTACGACATTTATAGTAGCAACCCAGAGTGCCACGAGCCTCATCTTATTGCCAACACAAGGTACTACATCCCCTGACTGCATTACTTTATGCCAACATAGGGTACAACATTCCCTAGTAGCATCACATACTGCCATGAGCCTCAACGTATTGCCAATACAAGGCACTACATCCCCTGGCTGTATTATTTTCTGCCAACATCGGGTATGATATTCCCTAAAAGCATCCCAGAGTTCCACGAGCCTTATCTTATTGCCATCACAGCGTACTACATCCCTTGGCTGCACTACTTTCTGCCAACATAATGTATGATATTCCCTAGTAGCATACTAGAGTGCCACGAGCCTCATCTTATAGCCAACACAGGGTACTACATCCCCTAACTGCATTACCTGTTGCAAACATAGGGTACGACATTACCTAATAGCATCCCAGAGTGCCACGAGCCTCATCTTATTGCCAACACGGGGTACTACATCCCCTGGCTGCATTACTTTCTGCCAATATAGGGTACGACATTCCTTAGTAGCATCCCAGAGTGCCACAAGCCTCATTTTATTACCAACATAAGGTACGACATTCCCTAGTAGCATCCCAGAGTGCCAAGAGCCTCATTTTATTGCCAACATAGGGTACAACATTCACTAGTAGTATCTCAGAGCGCCACGAGCCTTATTTTATTTCCAACATAGGGTACGACATTCCCTCGTAGCATCTCAGAGCACCACGAGCCTCATCTTATTGCCAACATAGGGTATGACATTCCCTAGTAGCATTCGAGAGTGCCACGAGCCTTCTCTTAATTGCCAACACAGGGTATAATACCCCCTGGTTGCATTCCTTATTTCCAACATAGGGTACGACATTCCCTAGTAGCATTCCAGAGTGCCATGAGCCTCACCTTAATACCAACACAGGGTACTACATCCCCTAGTTGCATTACTCGTTGCCAACATAGGGTACGAAATTCCCTAGTAGCATCCCAACGTGCCACACGCCTCATCTTATTGCCAACATATGGTACTACATCCCCTGGTTTTATTTCTTGATCCAACATAGGGTACGACATTCCCTAGTAGCTTTCTAGAGTGACACGAGTCTCATATTATTGTCAACATATGGTACTACATCCCCTAGTTACCTTCCTTCTTGTTAACATTGGGTACGACATCCCCTATCATAAAAAAAACCCATTTCTCATTTAATTCTTTATTCTGAAATAGCAAAGATAGATTTATTGTGTTTTTAATAACTCATAAAAATTTCCTAGTTCAAACTAGGGCAGAAATGTTTTGTTCGTTTTGTTTGTTTGTATGGCTTGCAGTTTTTGCTTTTTGCAAAGCACGGATTGGATGTGAAAAAATAAGATTTCAGTTCTTGCCAAAGAAAGTTGAACGTTTGATCTCAATACCAGCTACAACCAACTTTGACATAATGCATGCGAATACATAGGGTCTCAAGATCCACCTTCTCATCTTTTGATCAAGAAATAAGCATGTGAGAATACTTCATAGTCAGTATGTTGCATCGAGAGCATCAAGTTTTAGTATAACGTCAACGGGGAAACAAGTCAAGAATCAAGACTCCGGATGGAATTTAGAGAGGAATTTTGTAATTCTAAGATTTCAAGAGTATGTAATTTTCTTTTATTCTAGATGTAACAGTAGGAACCACAGATCGGAACCTCAACAGAACCTCACTCGACTCTCTATCTAAGCATACTTTGTCAGTTATTTTTGTAACGACCCGGCCGGTTATTTTGAGTGTATTAGCCCCGATCCCCTATTTACTATTTTTCCTGTATCTGGTTTTGCTTAAGTGACTTGCCGGGAGGTCTTGTTTTTGATTTAGAGTGTTTCGGGACATTTAGTCCCTAAAATGGAAGCTTAAGTCTCACGATTTTGACCATAATAGGAAGTGGGTGAAGACGACTCCAAAATAGATTTTCATCAGTTCCGTTAGCTCCATTGGGCGATTTTTGACTAGGGAGCATGTCCGGACAGTGCATTGGAGGTCTGTAGCTAACTTAGGCTTAAAATGTCGAAAGTTAAATTTTGGGAAGTTTGACCGGTGGGTTGACTTTTTGATATCGGGGTTGGATTCCGATTTCCGATGCTGGAATAGGTCTGTAATGTTGAATATGACTTGGGTGCAAAACTTTAGGTCAATCGGACGTGGTTTGGTAGATTTCGGCATCGTTTGTGGAATTTGAAAGTTTAGAAGTTCTTTAGGATTGAATCTTGGTGTAATTGGTGTTATGATGTTGTTTTGAGTGATTCGAAAGCTCGATTAAGTTCGTATGGTATTTTAGGATTGGTTGGTATGTTTGGTTGAGGTCACGGGGACCTCGGGTGAGTTTCGTATGTTTAACGGATCATTTTTTTTGGACTTGGCTTGATAGCTGAAGTTCTAGTTTTAGCAGGTTCTGGTTTCCTTGTACGTGATCACAGGGTTTCAGTCGCGATCGCGTAAGCTTATTTTGGGCAGAGATGAGTTTGTTCTATGCGAACGCATATTTAAGAACGCGATCGCGTAGGTGTGCGAAGATGTGCTTTGCGAACGCGTGGCTAAGGCCGCGTTCGTGTAGAAGGATTTGAGCAGAAGGGGAGGTGTGGCCAATGCTCTATGCGATCGCGTGAGGCAGGATGCGATAGCGTAGGTATGAGAGGCAATGATCCGCGATCGCGTGGGTGAGTCCGTATTCGCGTAGGGTAAAAATATAGGGCAGCATAGTTGTGCTTCGCGATTGCAAGGAGTGTTCCGCGATCGCGATGAAGGATATCTGGATAGGCAGTATTAATTTCAAAAACAAGGGTTTGAACCCATTTTACATATTTTGAGCTAGAGAACACGGAATTGGACGATTCTTGAAGGGATTTTCATGGAGTAGATTGGGGTAAGTGATTCTTACTTGGTTTTGGTTAAATCCCATGATTGCATCTTTAATTTTATCATCTAATTTGGGATTTGGGGTGAACAATTTGGGAAAAAGAGGAAGAACTCTTGAGTTGGGATTTTGATATTTTAAATGGAATTTTGCTATCGGATTTGAGTAAATTTGGTATGCTTAGACTCGTGAGTGAATGGGCCTTCGGGTTTTGTGACTTTTGTCGGATTTCGAGACGTGGGCCTGGGGGCCGGGTTTGGGCCAATTTCGGATTTTTGGCTATAATTAGTACTTTTCTTGTGGAATTGATCCCTTTAGCTTATATTGATTGTATTGTTCTATTTATGGCTAGATGCGAGACATTTGGAGACCAATTTGAAAGGCAAAGGCATTTCAGAGTAGATATTAGCTCGGTTTGAGATAAGTAATAGTCTTAAATCTAGTTTTGAGGGTATGAAACCCCGAGAATTTGTATAATGTAAATATTTCGAGGTAACGCACATGATAGGTGACGGGTGTGCGAGCGTGCACTGTGCACCATGAGGGATTATGACTTGGTCCGTCCCGTGAGACTATAAAGTCAAATAGCCATTGTTATTACTTGTTTTCCTTGTCTTTGAGTAATTGAATGCCTTTTATGTTAGAAACCATGCTTAGGCCATATAATATCACTGTTGGGACCCGCAACAGTCATATACTTGTTGAATTCAATGTTAATTGTTGTCATGTACTCAGCCATAGTCTTACTTGTGTGTTATATCTTTGTTTCCTCTCATTTCTAGTTGATAATTGTTGTATTTTCTGCTTGGGCTGGTTATTATGATATTCTGTGAGCCATAGGGGCTGGAGAGGTTAGTGACTGAAATAGGGCCTGAGTGCCGAGCTGTGAGCTGTGAGGTATATGGATCGTGTTGCACGCCGCAACAAGCCTTCGGGCTATATATATATTTGGATCGGGTTGTACACAACAACAATATTAGATCGCGTTATATGCCGCAGCAATATTGGATCAGGTTGCGCGCCGCAGCAATATAGCGCTTGGGCTGAAGGAGCTACTCCGGAGTCTTTACACCCCCGGTGAGTGCAGGTACCTATTGAGAGTGTGTATTGAGGGATGAGAGCCGAGGGTATGAGCTATTGAAATGAGTTGAGTGGCCGCTGCCTTGAGAGGCTGTACTTGCTTTTATTTATTGTTGCACTTAGTCGCTATCTGATGTTGTTGTGAAATTTCTAAAAGATTCATATCTGTTTTACTTGAGCTCGAACAGATTGAACTTATACCACCAGATTTGAAAGCATGTTCACTCTTTACTGAAAAACTTTGGAATGATCTGTATTATTATAATCCGTCACTGCTTCTCAGTTTCTTATTTAATTCTGTTACTTACTGAGTTGGTTGTACTCATGCTACACCCTGCACTTCATGTGCAGATCCATGTGTGTACAGTTCTGGTGGTCGCTGAGTTCGTGCGCGAGCTAATTATCGGAGACTTACAAGGTAGCTGCCGGCGTCCGCAATCCTTGTTTCTCATTTCTTATTATGTTTTCTCTCTTGTATTGGCATTTGGTACATACTGTAGTAGACTTTGTCTTCTAGATTGGTTATTAGATGCTCGTGACTTAGTGACACCCCGATGTCAGGCTATCATTCCGCACTTGTGGTTTGGGATTTTACCATGTTATTATGTTAACTGTCACGACCCAATTCCATCTTAGGCCATGATGGCGCCCAACACCATTGTTAGGCAAGCCAACATTGATCAAACTAATGGTTTCCCGTTTAAATAAAATACTAAGTGGATAACATTTCCTCATTTGTTAAAGAGATTTAGAAATTTGCCAATGTGACATAAATAAACAGAAGCAAGCGAGTACAAGTCGTAATCATGTAAACAAAACCAAAATCATAAGTCTACTAGTGTGTGTGCCAAGACCTGGTGTCACAAGTATGTGGGCAATCTAGCAGAATACACAAAAGAACACTAGCCTACTGTATGAAATAAAATAGACAAAAACAAAATAAAACATAAGGGAGACTCCGGCTACTGCAGAACGGCTCGGAAGATAGCTCACCGTGAAGTCTCGAGATGGGGATCAAATCTGCGCACCAGACTGGTAACCAGATGCACCTGTCTCAGATCCTGTACAATTAAGTACAAAAGTGTAGCATGAGTACATAAATAATATGTACCCAGTAAGTATCTAGCCTAACCTCGAAGAAGTGGTGATGAGGGGTCGACTCCGACACTTACTAGGGCCAATAACATGATAATATGAAATTCTAATTAAGCATGATATACAAAAATAAGACTCAAAACAAGAAATAACTGAGCAGGTCTTCAGAAATATTTAAGAGCTTGAACCACTCCCTTCCTTTAAAACATATGATCAAACAAATAATGAATTTATACCGATTATGAAAGGAACTTCCAGTTTTATTATCACACACGAATACCACCGAGGACGTTCGGCCTAATCCAACATAAATGTAAACTGTGCATTGCCGAGGGTCGAACGACGTGAACCATAGATACATCTATTACCCCACTCGCGAATCATACATGCGACGCGGTGAAATATAAATTTATTAATAAATCATAACTCTTTCTTGATTCTTTTAAAAATAAAGAGAATTTGACTTAGAGCTTTTAAATCCTTAAAAATCCTCAACTCAGTTCCATTTGATACAGTTAACAATTATGATCAAATAACGGTGTCCACAAGCATGGTGTAAACCTAAAACTACCCGGACATAAATAGGGATGGTATTTCTGTACGTACTCTCATCACTTCGTGCGTACGTAGCCCTCACAAATAACAACACATACTAATTACGTTCACCTATAGGGTAAGTTCCCTCTTATAAGGTTAGAAAAGAGAGTTACCTCGTCTCGAAGTTTACTTCCCAATTCAAGAATGTGCCCAAACCTCCAAATTTGATGCCAAACGACTCGGAACTAGACAAACATAATATAAATCAATCAATCTATTGCTCAAAAGTTCATATCTCTACTAAAGTGATTACCCAACCAAAATTGCAAGATTCCTAAAATTCACCCCCGGGCCCACACGCCCGGATTCTGAAAATGTTTGAAGAAAGTTGTTACCCAGAACCTTAGGAATATAATATATGATTTTCACTAAGTTTCATAATCATTTTCGTGGTAAAATTTCATTTTTATTAAACCCTAGATTTTTCATCTCAACCCATGATTTCTATCAATTTTCATGTGGAAATCTACCCATAATATATGTACTAAACTCATATTTAGAAGAAATTACATACCTCACAAAGCTAGGTCGAAATCCCCTCCTAAAAAGCTCTCAAATCACCCAAGAGTGGAAGCAAATATGATAAAAATGGTTCTAACCCGTAATAAATGAGGCTTACTGCCTCCAGCGGTTTCTGCACCTGCGGTCATAGGGTCGCACCTGTGCCCTCGCTTCAGCAGACAAGGGTCCGCTTCTGCGGGATTCACAAGGCCGACTGGGACCGCTTCTGCAGACGGTTACCCGCTTCTGCGAAGGATGGGCCGCATCTGTGGAACCTGGACTGCCCTCCTTTGGCCGCTTCTGCGAGGCTTGGCCTGCACCTGCGGCTGACCAAGCGCAGGTGTGGTTTTGATAGATCTGGTGCATCAGCTGTTGCTACAAATTCTCATCTAGGTCCGAGCCTCATCCGATTGACACTCGGGGCCCCGCCCGAATAAACCAACAAGTTTGGAATCATAAAGCGGACTCGCTCGAACTTACGGAATGCCTGAAACAACATTAAAACTAAGAATCGCACCCCAAAACTAATTGAATCAAACTTAAGAACATCATGTTCTTCAACTAACTTCTAATGCGCCGAAATGTACTTAAACTACTCGGAATGACACCAAATTTTACATGCAAGTCTTAAATGAATTATTCCTGGTCTCGAAATTCTGTTTGGACCTCGGTATCACCAAAACCCGCTCCAAACCAAATTTAACCAACTTTTACTATTAGGCGCCGAAACATTCCTGGGTCATCCAAAATCCGATCCGAACATACGCCCAAGCCCGAAATCATCATACGAACCTATTGAAACCGTGAAATCCCGATTCCGAGGTCGTTTAGTCAAAACGTTGGCCGAAGTCAAACTTGTCCTTTTAAGTCAACCTTAAGGAACCAAGTGTTCCGATTTTAACCCGAACCCTTCCAAATCCCGAACTAACCATTCTCGCAAGTCATAAAATAGTAAAAGCATGTATGGGAACTCTTATTTAGGGGAACGGGGTTCCAGAAAGCAAAATGACAGGTCGGGTCGTTACATAAACCTTCAGCTAGTTTAATTGCTTTAGCTCACTTATGTTATATATTGAAAGGATATTGAGAGTGTCGGCTTGCCTAGTTCCACGATAGGTGCTATCACGACTGGTTGGGTATTTGGGTCGTATGCTGCAAAGATGTATCAGGACTTGAGACAACATTACTGGTGGAGGAGAATGAAGAATGACATAGTGGAGTATGTAGCTCGGTGCCTAAATTGCTAGCAGGTGAAGTATGAGCATCAGCGACCAGGTGGGTTGTTTCAAAAGTTAGAGATTCCGGAGTGGAAATGGGAGAGGATCACTATGGATTTCTTTGTTGGGCTTCCACGGACTCAGCGAAAGTTTGATGTAGTTTGGGTGATTGTGGACTAGCTGACCAAGTCATCTCATTTCATTCTTATGATGACTACCTATTCTTTCAAGCAGCTGGCTCGAGTATATATTCGCGAGATCGTCAGGCTTCATGCCATACCGGTATAAATCATTTCTGCCTGGGGTACGCAGTTTACATCATGGTTCTGGAGAGCTGTACAACATGAGTTGGGTACTCAAGTGGAGTTGAGCACAACATTTCACCCTCAGACAGACGGACAGTCCGAGTGCGCTATCCAAATATTGGAGGACATGTTACGCGCTTGTGTAATTGATTTTGGGGGTTCATGGGACCAGTTTTTGCCGCTCGCGGATTTTGCATATAACAACAATTATCAGTCGAGCATTCAGATGGCTCTGTATAAGTCTTTATATGAGAGGCAGTGTAGATCTCTGGTAGGATGGTCTGAGTCGGGTGAGGCTAGGCTCTTGGGTATAAACTTGGTCCAGGATGCATTAGGCAAGGTGAAATATATTCAGGAGAGACTTCGCATGGTGCAGTCTAGGCAGAAGAGCTATGCTGCCAGGAAGGTCCGTGATGTGTCTTTCATGGTCGGGGAGAAAGTTTTGCTGAAGGTATCACCCATGAAGGGTGTTATGAGGTTTGGTAAGAAGGGCAAATTGAGCCCTCGGTTCATTGGGCCTTTCAAGGTACTTCAGAGGATAGGGGAGGTGGCTTACAGGCTTGCCTTGCCACCTAGCTTGTCGAGTGTCCATCTAGTATTTCATGTTTCTATGATCCAGAAGTATATCAACGATCCGTCCCATGTTTTGGATTACAGCACGATTCAGTTGGATGGTGATATGACTTATGATATGGAGCCGATGGCCATTTTGGAGCGACAAGTTCGGAATTTAAGGTCAAAGGATATAGCTTTAGTGAAGGTGGGTGAAGAGGTCAGCCGGTTGAGGAAACGACTAGGGAGACCGAGCATGATATACGCAACCATTATCCTCATCTTTTCACCACTTCAGGTATGTCTCTATGCTCGTTCGAGGACGAACGATTGTTTTAAGAGGGGGAGGGTATAACGACCCGGCTGATCATTTTGAGTGTATTACCCCCGATCATCTATTAACTATTATTCTCGTATCTATTTTTGCTTAAGTGACTTACCGGGAGGTCTTGTTTTTGGTTTCGGAGTGTTTTAGGACACTTAGTCCCTAAAACTGAAGCTTAAGTCTCAAGATTTTGACCGTAGTCGGAAGTGGGTGAAGAGGAGTCCAGAATGGAGTTTCGTCAGTTCCGTTAGTTTTGTTGGGTGATTTTGGACTCAGGAGCATGTTCGAACTGTGAATTTGAGGTCTGCAGCTAATTTAGTCTTGAAATGGCGAAAGCCGAATTTTGGGAAGTTTGACCGGGGGATTGACCTTTTGATGTCGGGGTTGGGTTCCGATTCTGAAAGTTGGAATAGGTCCTTAATGTTGAATATGGCTGTGGTGCAAAATTGGAGGTCAATTAGACGTGGTTTGATAGGTTTCAGCGTCGTTTGTGAAATTTGAAAGTTTAGAAGTTCTTTAGGCTTGAATCCAGGTGTAATTGGTGTTTTGAGTGATTCGAAGGCTCGACAAAGTTCATATGGTGTTTTAGGATTGGTTGGTATGTTTGGTTGAGGTCCCGGGGACCTCGGGTGAGTTTCAGATGCTTAACAAATCATTTTGTTTGGACTTGGCTGGATAGCTGACGTTCTAGTTTCAGCAGGTTTTGGTTTCCTTGTACGCGATCGCAGGGATTCATTCGCGATCGCATAAGCTTATTTGGGGTAGAGGTGAGTTTGTTCTATGTGTTGCAGAATTAAGAACGCGATCGCGTAGGTGCACGAAGATGTGCTTCGCGAATGCGTGGCTAAGGTCGCATTCGCGTAGAAGGATTTGAGCATGAGGAGAGGTGTGGCCAATGCTATATGCGATCGCGTGAGGCAGGATGAAATCGCCTAGGTATGTGAGGAAGTGATCCGCGATCGCATGGGTGATTCCTCATTCGCGTAGGGTAAAAATGTGGGGCAGTAAATTTGTGCTTTGCGATTGCGAGGAATGTTCCGCGATCGCGAAGAAGGATATCTGGGCAAGCAATATTAATTTCAAAAATGAGGGTTTGAATCCATTTTACATATTTTGAGCTAGAGAACACAGAATTGGGCGATTCTTGAAGGGATTTTCGTGGAATTGATTGGGGTAAGTGATTTTTTACTTGGTTTTGATAAACTCCCATGATTTTATCTTTAATTTTATCATCTAATTTGTGATTTGGGGTGAGAAATTTGGGAAAAAGAGGAAGAACTCTTGAGTTGGGATTTTGCTATCGGATTTGAGTAAATTTGGTATGGTTAGACTTGTGAGTGAATGTGCTTTCGGGTTTTGTGACTTTTGTAGGATTTTGAGACGTGGGCCCGGGAGCCGGGTTCTGTCCAATTTCGGAATTTTGGCCATAATTTAGTACTTTTCTTGTGGAATTGATCCCTTTAGCCTATATTGATTGTATTGTTCTACTTGTGGCTAGATTCGGGACGTTTGGAGACCGATTTGAGAGGCAAAGGCATTTCGGAGTAAAGATTTGCTCGATTTGAGGTAAGTAACAGTCTTAAATCTGGTTTTGAGGGTATGAAACCCTGAGAATTTGTATAATGTAAATATTTGGAGGTGACGCACATGCTAGGTGATGGGCGTGCACCGTGAGGGATTGTGACTCGATCCGTCCCGTGAGACTATAAAGTCAAATAGCCATTGTTATTACTTGTTTTCCTTATCTTTGAGCAATTGAATGCCTTTCGTGTTAGAAACCATGGTTAGGCCATATGATATCATTGTTGGGACCCACAATGGTCGTATACTTGTTGAATTGACTGTTAATTGCTGTCATGTACTCAATCACAGTCTTACTTGTGTGTTATATCTCTGTGTTCTCTCATTTCTTGTTGATACTTGTTGTATATTCTGCTTGGGCTGGTTATTATGATATTCTGTGAGCCCGAGGGGCTAGAGAGGTTAGTGACTGAGATAGGGCTTGAGTGCCGAGCTACGAGCTGTGAGGTATATGGATCGTGTTGCACGCCGCAACAATCCTTCGGAATATATATATATATATATATATATATATTTGGATCAGGTTGCACGCCACAACAATATTGGATCGGGTTGCATGCCGCAACAGTATTGGATCGGGCTACGCACCACAGCAATATAGCGCTTGGGCTGAAGTAGCCCCTTCGGAGTATTTACACCCCCACTAAGCGCAGGTATCTATTGATTGTGTGTATTAAGGGTTGAGAACCGAGGGCATGAGCTGTTGAAATGAGTTGAGTGGCCGCTGCCTTGAGAGGCTGTACTTGCTTTTATTTATTGTTGCACTTAGTTTCTATCTGATGTTGTTGTGAAATTTCTAAAAGATTCATATCTGTTTTACTTGAGCTCGAACTAATTTAACTTATACCACCGGATTTGAAAGCATGTTAACTCTTTACTGAAATCTTTTGGAATGATCTGTATTATTATAATTCGTTACTGCTTTACAGTTCCTTTTTTAATTCCGTTACTTGCTGAGTTGGTTGTACTCATGCTACAACCTGCACTTTATGTGCAGATTCAGGTGTGTACGGTTCTGCCGGTCTCTGAGTTCGTGCACGAGCTGATTATCGGACACTTACGAGGTAGCTGCCAGCGTCCGCAGTCCTTTTTTCTCCTTTTTTTAATCTTTTCTCTCTTGTATTGGCATTTGGCACACACTGTAGTAGACTCTATCTTCTAGATTGGTTGTTAGATACTCGTGAATTAATGACACCCCGATGTCGGGCTATCATTTCGTACTTGTGTTTTGGATTTTTACCCCGTTCTTATGTAAACCTACAGTTAATTTAACTGCTTTAGCTCACTTCTGTTATATATTGAAAAAGCATATTGAGAATGTCGACTTGCCTAGTTCCAGGATAGGGCCCATCACAACTGGTTGGGTATTTGGGCCGTGATAATTTTGCACTTGAACTACACGTGACCCGAGATATGTAGGTTGCCTAAAATCAAGGCTCGGTCACATCATTTTATTTTAACTCCGTTTTCTTTTTAAATAATAGTGAGGTCAAAAATCTGTCACCTTGTTCATTTTCGTTTCTTGAAAACTCTTCATGTTTCCAAGTAAAGAGGGGCATGCTATGAACAACTAATTTTTTACCACACCTGAATTCTATACTATTTTAGTGTAAATATTTCTTTTAGATCTAATCTTGATATGTTTAAGTTTTTATCTTACTTTTAATAGGTTTGTTTGAAAAAAAATTAATTAAAAATTACAAAAACTATTCACATACTTATAGTACAAATTTTATCTATTTTTAAATAGAAGAAAATTTATACAACAACAAACAACAACAACATACCAAGTATAATCCGACAAGTGAGGTCTGAGGAGGGTAGCGTGTACGTAGACCTTACCCCTAATATATATTCAGTTTCTTCTAATTAGAAATTTAAATGTAAGCTATGGCATTTTTCATAGTATAATTTAAATTATAGTGTAAATATTTAATTTTCTTATATATAATGAGGGTTGCTCTGATGGTAAGCACCCTCCACTTCCAACCAAGAGGTTGTGAGTTCGAGTCACCCCAAGAGCAAGGTGGGGAGTTCTTGGAGGGAAGGATGCCGAGGGTCATTTGGAAACAGCCTCTCTACCCCAGGGTAGGGGTAAGGTCTGCGTACACACTACCCTCCCCAGACCCCACTAGTGGGATTATACTGGGTTGTTGTTGTTGTTGTT
>AWOL01S0123792.1:87010-118065 GCA_000715115.1 Nicotiana otophora
GGGTTGCTCTGATGGTAAGCACCCTCCACTTCCAACCAAGAGGTTGTGAGTTCGAGTCACCCCAAGAGCAAGGTGGGGAGTTCTTGGAGGGAAGGATGCCGAGGGTCATTTGGAAACAGCCTCTCTACCCCATGGTAGGGGTAAGGTCTGCGTACACACTACCCTCCCCAGACCCCACTAGTGGGATTATACTGGGTTGTTGTTGTTATATATAATATTTAAGTATAAAGTAGCTGACTTATATGTTTAGCTATGCATTTTACTTTCTCTTTTCATCATTGAAAAAAATAAAAAAATAAAAAAACTAACGAAAGAACAAAAAAAAGTACTAATTAAATGAACAACACTAAAGATTTCTCCTAATCTTATTTTACACACACGTCCCTTCCTCACTCACGCCACTCACATCACATTGCACACATATACATTCTATATATAATGGGGATACACTTTAGATTAAGAGGAGGATTCGATTTTTCAGAGAAAAGAGATTAGGCATTGATGTTAGTCTAACAAAGAACCTGAAAAATAGAAAAAAACTAAGGCAGAGGAAAGACGAAAGCGAGGCTTCTTCTTCGTTTCAAACCTCCAGTAGCAGAACCCAGAAGCATTCAGCTTGGTGTCTTTGTTGAGCGGCTTTGAGCTTGAATAAATGTTACGTTTCTGATAAGTATTTTATTAATTTCAATTTAATCCTTCTGTTGGCTTACACCTGTTTAATGTTTCTCTTTGGATAAATATTTAGTCATTTTCCTTTTGTCAGTATAATTATGAACATATTTGAGGTTTTGAGAATGTTGTTTATTTATTACTTAGAAATTAGAATTCTGTTGAAGAGCCATGAATTCTTCTGTTAAGAATTTTATTTTGGTTTAAATGTCCTAAATTAATTTTTGGGTGTTGGTTTTATTTGATAACTTAGGTCCTTAGTTTGTCTCTTTCTATGTCAAGCAGTAGATTTGTTTGGGGTTAATCTCTTGATTTCATTGAGTATTAACGTGACACTAGTCGGGGTACTTAGCTAGTTTGGTCTTCAGAAGCTGAATGTATTATGATTTGTTAATAAATAACGAAACCTTGCTCGTTAGTAGCTTAAGAAGTCTGTTAGCTTTATGGATAAACAAGTATGAAACATTGTTTGGATATGACTAAGATGAGATTTGGGAATAAGAATATTTTTATTGCTTTTGTTATATTGTCTCCATTCTCGTTTAGTCTGCCAATTCGCTAGGAACAAGTAAGTCATATTTTTCTTATTATTTTGTTTTATAACTTAGTGGTAAAATCGAACTTGTAAATGATTTAGCAAAATGATTTCATATTCTTTCCACAACCTTATATCCACAAACCACGACCTTCACAATAATCTCAAGTTTACAAATGAAATACTATAAATAGGCTAGAAAAGCTTATTCACTTTAAATATTAGTCCATGTGTTCATACCCGAACCTCGGATTGATATGCTTAAGTAATAAAAGGGTCATGTGCGCATACCCGCATCTCGATGCCTTTCAATTTAAAAATAATTATGTTTTAACCATGTGTACATTCCATATCTTGGTTTAACATATAACTCCATAGAAATACCTTGTGTGCATACCGCATCTAGGTCAAAACAATTAGTAAATATAATATCTAATTAAGCGGTAAGAGGCAAACCATACCCAATAAAATACAAAAATAACCAAAAAAGAAATTTGATTTAAGACGGACATAAGTCAATAAAAGTGACCGTGCAAGAACCACGAGACTTGAGGGGTGCCTTACACCTTCCCCTCGGTCAACAGAATTCCTTACTCAGTCTTCTGATTTCGTAGACCATAAATTAGGAGTCAAATATTCTTTTTGATAAGAGTTCAAAATAAAAGGTGACTTGGAACACCAATACTCAATTCCAAGTGGTGACTCCAAATAATAAATAATCTCTTTCTAAAATGTCACTTCAATTGGAAAAAATCTTCTAACTCAACTTCGTAATAGAGTTGTGTGGGAAAAACGAGGTGTGTCACAGAGTTGATTTACTTGCTGTATTCTAGTATTATTGTCATTGTTGTTGTTGTATTCAGTGTTGTTGTACCGAGGGCTATGCGTTGTTGTGATATTAAAACTGTTTTGAGAAAATATTGTGGCATGTGGACACATATTTTGAAAGTAATTTATCTAAGTTGTTATGTTTTGGCATACATGTTATTGTTGAGATAATTGTTATATTGTTTGCACGAGGTTTTTGTTGTGCCGTTGTTATTGTGTTTGCACGAGGTTTCTGCCGTGATGTTGTTATTGTGTTGCACGAGGTTTCTGCTGTGTTATTGTTATTATAGATACGCATGCAATGGTATAAGGTCTGGGTGTTGAAACACACGCGGTGAGATAAGATGGGCTTGAAACGTGTGGCTAGTAGGAGAACTACTAGAAGCCATATGGTGTGATAAGGTGGGCTAAAATGCGGGATGCTATTTTGAAAAAAATAATTTTCAAAAACTAAATATAAAGGCTCCCGCGGTGATATATGGAAAGTCTGTGATTCATTTTTTGATTTGAGACTACGAGACGGTACTTCGGTAGGGCTCTTGTTGTCATTTCCCCATTCTTTTGTACTTGTCTTTGATTGTTGTGTCCTTAGCATACTATTAATTGTCTTCCTCCGTGTTGCACTATTTTCTTAGTTCTATGCAGCTAATCTTATTGTGCTAGTCGTTTCTACAAACTTCATTGCTACCTTTATTACATTGTACATTGCGTGGTGATCATTTCTTATGTGTCATTCATTGTCTCTGCTCTTATTCGTTGACTTGAATTGTGGTAGAACACTTGCACAAGTATACACGTAGTTAAATCACTCATATCGGTTTTAGAAGATGAATCCTGACGTCATTGACCATTATACGTACTCTTGTCTACTGGCCTTTTGTGTGAGGATTGTCTATTGACACGTGAGTCGTCCGCGCGGTTATAAGTTGTAATGTGGGCACAAGATGTCAAGTGATTAGGGTTCATGAATTGGAACTCGTAAACTATGATTATGAGGTTCGATAACACGTGGAAATGCTCGAACAGACCTGGTGTGAAAGTTGTTGTTCTTATTGAGTTGTTGCTGGTTTTCCTTTATTTGGTTTCATCGGACTTAGACTGTGATCAGGTTACTCTACAACATTATTACGTGACTTCTTCCTGTTAAATATTGATGTTACTAGTGTATCATTGCAAGTATTGTTCTGTATTCCTTATTCTGCTTAGCTTTATATTAATTTTGTTTCAATGTTAGTTCCCCTTCACACTTGTTCAGGTTATTTAGTCCGGTAGATATCTTGACTATCCCTCGTCACTACTCTACCGAGGTTAGTCTTGATACATATTGAGTACCACTGTTGTGTATTTATACTACGCTTCTGCACAATTTTGTACAAATCCAGGTGCCTCAGATATTGTTGATTATTAGCTAGCTGGCCGAGCATTGCTGTGAAGACTTAAGGTAAACCTGTCGTCGTGTTCATAGGCCTCGGAGTCACCTTCTGATATTGTACTTGTACTATTTAATCCTTTACCGAACAATTGTATTTAGTGATTTCTATTAAACTCAGTAGAGCTTATGACTTGTACTACCGATTTTGGGATGTTACTTCATATTGTAAATATTGAGTTCATTTAGAGATATCTGATTTTTGCTTAATGGTTCTGTTTGTTATTTTTTGTCAATTTATTCAATATGTGTTAGATTTTCCTAGTCGTAGAGATTAGGTACCGTCAATACATTCTACGGAGGGAAACTGGGGTCGTGACAACTTCCAACTCCAATTGATTCTTTTCGAAGTACTCTCTGCTCAGTGCTTTGGCGAAGATATCGGAAACCTGGTCTTCTGTCTTGCAGAACTTCATACAGATGAGTCCTTTTTCAACATTGTCCTTCAGGAAACGATGTCGCACATCAATGTGCTTTGTCCTCTTATGTTGAGCCGTGTTCTTTGCTATATTGAGGACACTTGTGTTGTCACACAACAATGGTACATAATCAGAAAAAAATACCAAAAGCTTCCAATTGTTGCTTGATCCACATCAGTTGGGCACAATAGGAGGCAACTGCATATTCTGCTTCTGCAGTACAGAGAACTACATAATTTTGTTTCTTTGTACCCCATGAAATCAAGCATGAACCCAAAAAATGAGCCATGCCAGATGTGCTCTTTTTATCCACAAGATAACTAGCATAATCAATATCAACATACCCAATTAAGTCAAAATTATCTTCTGATGGATAATAGAGGACCAAGTCATGCGTTCCTTTGAGATACCTCAGAATATTTTTGGCAGGTTTCAAATGGGATTCTTTAGGACTTGATTGGAATCTAGCACACAAACCAACGCTAAATACAATATCAGCTCTGTTGGCTATTAGGTACAAGATAGATCTAATGATACCCCGATACATAATTTCATTAACAGGGGAACCGAGTTCGTCCATGTCTAGGCGAGTGGCAGTAGCAATGGGAGTATCAATGGTCTTTGAGATTTCCATCTCAAACCTCTGTAGATGTTCCTTAATGTATTTCTGCTGACTTATCATCGTTCCCTTAGAGGTTTGCTTAACTTGTAATCCTAGGAAGAAGTTCAGTTCCCCCATCATAGTCATCTCAAACTCGCTTCCTATAAGCTTTGCAAACTCCTCACATAGAGAATTATTTGTTGTACCAAAAATTATGTCATCACCATAGACCTAGACAATCAGCAGGTTCCTCCCTCTTTTCTTTTGAAAAAGAGTGTTGTCAATTTTTCCTCTAGTGAAGCCATTCTCCAAAAGGAACCGGAACAACCTTTCATACCATGCACGAGGGGCCTACTTCAATCCATATAAAGCCTTGTCAATATTGAATACATGTTCAAGATTTTAATGTCATTCAAAACCAGGTGATTGTTTGATAAAAACTTCTTCCTTCAAATATCAATTCAGAAATGTACTCCTAACATCCATTTGGAATAATTTGAATTCCATATGAGATGCAAAAACAATGAGAATTCAGATGGCTTCCATTCTTGCAACTGGAGCAAAAGCTTCATCATAATAAATTCATTCTTCTTGATTATATCCTTGGACCACCAACCTAGTTTTATTTCTTGTTGTATTGCCAAACTCATTAACCTTGTTTCTAAACACCCACCTAGTTCCAATAATTGTTCTGTCTGAGGGTCGAGGAACCAGCTGCCACACTTTGTTCCTCTCAAATTGATGGAGCTCCTCTTGCATTGCAGCAATCTAGTCAGCATGTTTCAATGCTTACTTGATATTTTTTGGCTCAATTTGAGACAAGAGAGCTGAGAAGGCAAACATGTTTCTTGTCTTGGATCTAGTTTGAATCCCTGAATCCAAATGAGTGATTACGTTGTGGAGAGGGTGTGAGCTTTTTTTGCTTCTAGTTAGACATCTGGGTTTCAGGATTTGAGGACCATATTCTGCCATGTGAGACCCATCATTGGCATCGATGGAAGTATGAGTACCACTTCTTTGCTCTGCATCAAGAGTGTCGAGTACAACATCATCAACTCTATTTTCAGCTTTAGTTGTTCTGACGGAGGGACCAGGTTCGTCCGAATCAGCTGGAACTTCTGTTGTATCTTCTTCACTAGAATCCTTGACTTGACTCATTTAATCTGCCTTCCCGTTTTCCATATCAATAACTTCTCTAGGGACCTTTGAATAATCTCCATCTTGATAAACCTTATCATGTGAATCTTTCCCACTTGAGTGGTGTAATTTATCAAGTATTACATGTCTGTTTTCCTCTACACATTGAGTCCTTTTGTTGTAGACCTTGTATGCTTTACTTTGTGAAGAATAACCAAGAAACATTCCTTCATCCCCTTTAGGATCAAAATTTCCCAACGCTTCCTTACCATTATTGAGAACAAAGCATTTGCATCCAAATTCTCTCAGGTAAGTCAGCTCTGGTTTTCTCCCATTAAGCAGCACATATGGGGTCTTGTTTAAAAGAGACATGATCATGCACCTGTTAGTAAGACAACAGATATTGTTCACTACTTCAGCATAAAAACTCTTTGGTACACCCTAGTCAATCAGCACCGTTATTACCATATCTTTAAGAGTCCTATTTTTCCTCTGCGCAACACCATTTCGTTGGGGTGTTCTGGAGCAGAACAATTATGACTTATAGCATTTTCAGCACAAAATTCATCAAATTTTGCATTCTCAAACTCGGTGCCATGATCATATCGAATGCTCACAATATTATGGCTCATGTTTACTTGATTCTGCTTCACAAAAGCAGCAAAGACTGGAAGCTCCTTTCATCCATGGTTTTGAGAAATAAGGTCCACGTGAATTTGGAATAGTCGTCAATAATAATGAAGATGTAGTTCTTTCCTCCTCTGTTGGGCATTCTCAGAGGTCCACACAAATCCATATGGAGAAGATCCAGTGGCCTTGAGGTGCTCACTTCCTTATTTGGCTTGAATGAGTTCCTGTCTTGCTTCCCTTTCACACATGCATCACACACCTTGTGATATTTGAACTTTGACTTCGGCAACCCACGAACTAGGTCTTTCTTAATTAGCTTGTTCAGCAGAGTAAAGCTTGCATGTTCCAATATTTTGTGCCATAGCTCAGCATCATCATCAACATCACTCAAACATGTTAGATCACCGCTATTCAGAGACTCAAAGTCTGCAACATAGATGGTTTTAAATCGTTTTGCATCCAGAACCACTTCACCAATTATAAGATTGGTGACAGTGCAAGACTTTGATAATGAACGCCACTTTGTTTATTTTGTCGCAGATTTGAGAGACACTAAGTAGGCTGTATTTCAATCCATTTACATAATACACATTTTCAAGTGAGTGAGTGAGAGTTTTCCCAATATTTACAACTCCCAGATGTATCCTTTTTTGCCATTTCCAAAGGACACACTCCCACCTTGCAGGGTTTTGAGTGAAAGAAAATCATCCGTACTTTCAGTCATGTGTTTAGAGAAGCCATTATCCACATACCATATTTGGCTGCTTCCTTTCACTACTGCCTACACAAGTAAATCAGAGATTAGACTTAGGAACCCAAATACGTTTGGGTTCCTTATAATGAGGGAAGGGCGAATTGGACTTCTTTTTGTCCAAGCAGGCATCACACATTTCGTTTTAAGAGAAATAGGCTCCTTAGCAGTAGATACTTTTTCAACAAAATCTTTATTTTTCTGTTGGGACTGAAATCTTGCTTTACAAGAAACTTTGTAATGACCAGTATTACCATAGTGAGTGCAAACCCAGTTATTAGGCATAGTAATATACTTGCTATAGGGGTTGTAGGGAGCTTGTTTTTTTGGAACCCGATTCCTTACATGTTCCCCCTATTAATTTGATACATGGAAGTGATTGTGTGAGAGGACCAGGTCCACTTCAAAGAATTATCTCGATCATGTTTAACCCTGCTTAAATGTTCCTAAAGTTGGCTATTTCTTTCAAGTTCAGCACAAAGGCTCAATTTACCTTTTGGAGTTCATTTTCAAGCTTAAGGTGTTCCTCACTCGCCACTTCATTTCCTTTTGAGGAGTTCATGCAATTTTTCATTGAAGTTTTAAAGGAATATTATCTTTCTTTAACTCCTCTATTCTTTCCTTCAAGTCCATAACTACAACCATCAAATAATATCTATCATGTTCTATTTCTCCGATTTTTTCAGTTAGAGCATTTTTATCTTTCTTTAACTCTTCTATTGTTTCCTTTAAATCAACAACTACGACCAGCAAATCATCTCTCTCATGTTCTATCTATCTTATTTCCTCAGTTAGAGCATTTTTATCATTATTGAGATTGTGGTAAGCATCAATTAAGACATTAGCTAAAGATACCAGCTTCTTTTGAAAATAAGATTTCAAATTCTTTGAACATCTAGAAAGTTTACCTCATTATCATCATCATCTTCATCCTTATTAGATTTTGCCATCAGGGAAAATATGGAATCATATTCTGCAGCTTCACTTTCAACGGCCATCATGGAGGTGTCACCTTCTTCATCATCACCCTCAAATTTACAAGAGGAATTCCTAGGCTACAAGATCTTGTTTCACAACATTATCAGTGGCATCTCTTCTCTTGAATTTCCTGTCGGGGACCTGGTTCCTCTTAGCCATCTTGTCCGCAATGTGTTTGTAATGGTCCTACTTGTGGAGAGGGCAATCTTTGATGAAATATCCTGGCTTTCCGCACTTGTGACAACAATCATATCCTTTTGTGTTCCTGCTAGAGCTGCCTTTCTTAGGAATTCCTCCAGTTTTACGAACCATTTTCTGAAATCTCCGTGTAAGATAGGCCATGTAAACATCATCACCTCTTGAGTCACTGTTGTCTGCCTTGAGAACCAGGTTCTTCTCATTTTTGGATTCTCTTCTTTCATGATCTTTCTTCTTTCTCATTTCATATGTTCTCATATTTCCAGTGAGTTCATCAATCATCAACTTTTGCATATCTTTGGCTTCTATGATAGAATTGAATTTACTCTCCTAGGAACCAGGTAACACACTGAGTATTTTTCTGACCAGTTTGTTCCCTGGGATAATCTCTCCAAGAGAGTGAAACTCATTAATGATGGAAGTAAAGAGAGTATACATGTCCTGAATGGACTCATCCTCCTTCATCTTGAAGAGTTCATACTCAGTAGTGAGCATGTTGATATTTGACTGCTTGGCTTGAGTGGTTCCTTCGTGTGCAGTTTGGAGAGCCTCCCATATATCCTTGGTAGACTGACAGGCTGTGATGCGGTTGTACTCGCCTGGTCCAATGCCATAGACGAAGATCTTCTTTGCTCTGAAGTTTTTCTCGATGGCTTTACGATCAACGTCATTATATTCCTTCCTTGTCTTTGGACTATGACTTCTGTCTCACCAATGGTCTTCATAGGGACAAAGGGTCCTTCAAATATAACATCCCAAAGCCCTGAATCTCTTGCCATGATAAAATCATGCATTCTTGTCTTCCACCAATCGTAGTATTGTCCATTAAATGTTGGTGGTCTGTAGGTTGATTGACCTTTTTCAAAATTTGGTAGAGCAACCATGAAGATCCTTTCTAGGTGTTAGCCTTATAGAAAGAACCTGTCAATTGATATAAACTAAGAGTCCACCAAATTGTATAGGGAACATGGTTCTCTATCAGTTCCCACAGAACACAATATTAAGTAAATAATACAATGAGATTTATGTGGAAAACTCCAAGCTCACCGGATTAAAAACCATGACCTACACTCATAGGATTTATACTCTTAACCTATTGTAAACTAGGTTATAACCTATTGTAAACTAGGAATTATACTCTTAGTCCCTCACCTACTTACAATAATGATATTTCAAGCTTATTTTTAATAATTGTACAAAGCTAACCACTTGACTAACTCTAGTCAACACAATTACAAGGTTTATGATTTACAAAGTGTCCTACGAGATGCTTCTCAATAAGCTGAATAGGAGTTACAAGTGAATAACATAAACAAATACACAACAATAATAAGGACATACGATTTAATCAAGATGGGAGTAAAATATGTTTTTGGTTTTGCAAGTGTATGTAATCCCTTGGCTCATGTTGAAAATATATAAGTGAGGTCATCAAAGATGATGCAACGGAGTTGTCCGGTACCTACATGGTTCAACAGTGCTGCTGTACTGTTGTGTGTGCAGTGCTGCAACTTTAATAGCTGTAAGAGTTGACTTGTACTGTGACCGGAGAAACTGATATCTAGTTGTTCCCTCTGTTGTTCCCTTAACTGATTTCATTGAAAGTTGAGCCAAACATTTGACTTGTTGTTTTAAATGCAGAGGATCTAGTTGTATCAGGTTCCCTATCTGGTTATCGTATGAAGTTTGTTAAATTATCAAAATAAAAGGCAGATAACTTATCAGTAGCATTATTGTTTCCTATCCAATGGAGTATCTTTTATTTGTTTATCAATTGAGCGGTTTCTTCTCTTTGGATTTTGATCTATTACTTCTTTATATAATTGTCGGATTGTTTGTTCTCCTCCTATAACTGTTTAATATTTATTATCGTTATGTTAAAAATTTTATTGGGTGTTATTAATTTGTAATATTCTCTTGGTTCTATTCATATACCTAGTCATTTCTTTCCTATAATTTATATAACAAGGTAATTGGTGATGTCTATCGTTTTCAATATTTTTTAATATGTTCTTATGTAATATAGATCTTGAAGTGTATACTGAGCTTCCTTTAGTTTTGCTTTTTTGGAGTAATGGCACAAACAACTTATTATATTGAATCTAATTGAAACTGGAGTAGTAGCGTCTGAACAAGCAGGAGAGCACACCTCAGCAAATTGAGATTATTTAAATTTGTTGTTGAATGGTAATGTAATTTGAAACATATTATTGGTAGGTAGAACATGATGTACATGCCAATAACTTTCTCACAAGAGCCATATGGTACAACAAGAAAATATGTCAATATCTGATTAAATTTCTTTTATTTTTGTTTGTGTAATTTATTCATTTTGATAATATAAATCTTGATCTTTTTTATATTAACTAAACTTATAAAATGAGTTATTAGACGGTGCGAAGTGCAGGTAAATTAACTAGTATTTAAAATAATTAATGGGTACCTTTTGCACTTCAAAAATAATTTCCAAGCTTTTTCTTGATTTATTACGTTACAAAAGAATTTCTTTCCCCATTCATAATGCAAAAGGTTATTGTTTCAGGCTTGAAAATGAAGCTGAAGATCTGGTGAACTGTTACTTGATTCATGGGCATCATAAGGTAAAACAAGGTAATTTATTAATCAATTGTGAGTATAATTCTATTTGTTCTCTTGATTCTTCTCATTAATTGTTCTCCATTATTCGAAGACTTAAACACCATACTTCTCGAATGCAGGATGATGCAGACCTCCTTATAATATTGTAACGACCTGACCGATCATTTTGAGCTCTAGTGCGTCGTTTGGCGGTTTAAGGCATTGAGTAGCTTCACTTCATGTTTTATGACTTGTATGCGTAGTCGGAATTAAATTTTGGGAAGTTCGGAGTTGATTCGGATATAAATTTTCAATTCAAAAGCTTTAAGTTGGAAGAGTTGACCAAGGTTTGACTTTTAAGTAAATGACCTCGAAATCGGGATTTGAAGGTTCCAATAGATTCATATGATGATTTTGAACTTGGGTGTATGTTCGGGTTGAGTATCAGGTGGTCCGGTAGCATTTCAGTGATTATTGTGGAAAGTTAGCATTTCGAAGGTTTTAGAATTTTCTAAGTTTGATTTGAAGTGGACTTTGGTTTTATCAATTTTTGTTTGGGATTCCAAGCCTAGGAATAGGTTCGTATTGTGATTTATGACTTGTACGTAAAATTTGGCATTAATCTGGAATGTTTAGATATGATTCGCAAGCGTTGGTTGAGTTTTGAATGTTGAAAGAAAGGTTTTGATCGTTGATTCATATTTTTAATATTGTTTGGTATGATTTGAAGCCTTGAGCAAGTTTGTGGTATATTTTGGAACTTGTTGGTGTGATTGAACAGGATCCCGGGAGCCTCGGGTGCGTTTTAGACAAAATCTCATTTTATCATTGCTAGTTTCTGGTGTTCCTGGTAAGCATCGCGATCGTGGGTAAAGGGACATGATTAAGGAGGAATCCATGCATCGTGAATGCAACAAAAGGGTCGTGAACGCGTAGATGAGTCTGAGGTTCTCTACGCGATCGCAACAGGGTGTCACAAATACAAAAAAGGAAGGGAAGCTGGGGCCTTGAGGCGCTAAGCCTTCGCGAACACAGCTCAAGGACCGCGAACGCAAAGCAGTAGGACCTGGAGGCATCGCAAATGCGACATGGAAATTGCGAATGCGAAGGAGGATTTTTGGCAGCTGATCTTTTGGCCTTAACGATCACGAGGGTATTTCTGAGATAGCGAAAAAAGGAATTAAGTGCAGACTTGTTTTAAATCGGGGGTTTGGCTCCTTTTCATCTCATTTCTTCCATGGGAGCCAACTTTGGGGAGATTTTGGAGCGCCATTTTCATCATTAATCTTGAGGTAAGTGATTTCTACCGATTGTTAGTTAAATAAATAGATTATATGTGGATTTAAACATGAAAATTTATGGAAATTGTGGGATTTTAGGAGAACACTAAGAATTTGGTATTTGTGGATTTTGACCACTAAATTGGATAAGGAATTGGGAATAAAATATATATTTTAGTTCTTGGTATTAACAGTAATATTTATCATCGAATATGTTCGGAATCCGGGCACGTGGGGCCCGAGGGTTAACTTTGTTGACTTTTCGAGCAGAGTTGGGACTTGCAAAAAATTAATTAATTATGAGTGTTGGAGTATATTTTTATTAGTCTGCATGTTGTTTGACTAGTTTCATATCGTATGGCTTTGAATTGAGGAGTTAGAGAGGCATTGGAGCCGGTTATTTGAATTTCGAAGCAAGGTAAGTCTCCTGTCTAACTTTGTAATGAGGAAATTACCCCGTAGAATGAAACATTGTTATGTGTTACTAGTTGTGGGTGCTACATACGCATGAGGTGGCGAGAGTCCGTACGTAGCTAAAAGCATGTTTATGTTCGGGTAGACTTAGGGACTTTATCATGTAATATTTAAATTATATGAACTCATTTTGCCAGCCTAATTAAGTGAATCTATAATTGAAATTGATTTGGGAATATATTAGCTCGATCTTTATCACCTTGATTTGTTTGGTGAGATATTTGATAAATGTTAAAAGTTATGTTTACTTTATACTCATGTACCTGTGTTGTAAGCACGTGACTCATAATTCAATAAGTTTCTTCCTTTCTTGTGGATCGGGACGAATGCCTCGACAATATATTGAGATGCATCTCTGGTTCGTGCCGGTCGACGCTCGGTAGTGTACACAACACTCTGGATCGGGTCGTACAACTTCGGCATAATCGTGAGTGATATCGCTAGTAGTCCGGATACTCATGAGATACCCCCTTTTGTTGAGACCTGGCGTTTATATGGTATTCCTTATTCGTTTTAGATTACACTTGATATTTCGGATCTGTTGAGATAGCGTATGACATTTGAGAGATTTATATCATCAAAAGAAATGTTGAAGGATTATTATAGTTTACTTGTTTTACCTCATTATTACTGTTGTGCATCATATCCATTTATGATGTATCATATGGATTTATTAGTCTACTAGTAAGTGTTGATGTCGACCCCTCATCATTACTTCTTCGGGTTTAGTCTAGATACTTACTGGGAACGCATTGATTTACGTACTCATGCTGTGCTTTTGCACTATATGAGCAGGATCTGACAGGTTCATTTAGTGGTGATCTTGGCGCGTAGGCGCAACAACCGATTGGACCCTATAGTGAGCTTCTTTTCATGCTACGCACCACAGAATTTACTTTATCCTATCTATTTTATATTCCAGACAAACGTTGTATTATTACGACACTCTTTAATAAACGCTCATGCACTTGTGACACCGGGTTTTGGGGATGTTCTAGAATTTGTTTATGGTTTTGCTTAACATTGACACACTTTTACTTTATATTTTATTTACATTGTATGTACCTACGATTTTAATGCATTAATTTCTTTATCTAATAAGATTCATGATTTCAAAAAAATATAAAATGAATAATTAAGTTGGTAGTTCACTGTTGGCTTGCCTGACGATAACATTAGGCGCCATCATGACCTATAGTGGGAATTGTGTCATGACTACTTGGTATTAGAGCTCTAGGTTCACTTAGGCCTCACAAGTCATGAGCAAGTCTAGTATAGTCTTGCGGATCGATACAGAGACATCTATACTTATCTTCAAGAGGCTACAGGCCTGTTAGGAACACTTCCCTTCTTGATTCCTCATCGTGCGATTTGATTCCATTGGAGCTTATGCCTTCATTTCCTTCCTAATAATTCCAATACGATGTTGAGCACTTTTTATCAATTGGGCATTGAAATGTTGTAGTGGTACTGCAGATATGGTGCAAGAAGTTTCTCCCTACGTATTCAGGCAGGCTATAATCGTCGCCTTGTGGAAGGGTGTTCTGTCATTCCAGTATAGTGTTAGTGTAATGACCTGGCCAGTCGTTTTTGAGTATTTTAGCCCCATTTCCCTATTTAATGCCTCGCTTATGTTATATTGTGGTTATAGGACTTTCTGGGATGGTTGGTTTAGTTTTGGGTGAGTTTTGGAGTGAATTGGACCACTTAGTCCCAAAGTTGGAAGTTTAAGTTGAAAGAGTTGACCGGAGTTTGGCTTTTGTAAAGACGACTTTGAAATGGAGTGTTTATGGTTCCAATAGTTTCATATGGTGAATTAGAACTTAGGCGTATGTTCGTATATTGATTTGGAGGTCCGTAGGCCGTTTTGACTTGAATTGGCAAAAATTGGAAAGTTGAAGGTTTGTAAGATTGAAAAGTTTGACTGAGAGTGGACTTTATTGTTATCAGGTTTGGATTTAGGTTCCGGAAGTTAGAATAGGTCCATTGTTACATTTGTGACTTGTGTGCAAATTTTGAGGTCATTTGGAGTGGGTTTGGTATGTTTTGGCATTAGTTTTAGAAGCTGGAAGTTTAATTTCATTAGGCTTGAATCGATGTGCGATTCGTGGTTTTGGTATTTTTTTATGTTATTTGAGGCTTCAAGCGAGTTCGTATCGCGATTTAGGACTTGTTGGTAAGTTCAGATGGGGTTCCGAGGGCCATGGGTGTGTTCATGTATTGAGATTGCTGGTTTTTTGTGTTTCTGGTTTCCTTCAATGCGATCGCGAGGAAAGGTCCGTAGTCGCGAATGGTCTTTGAGGACGGGTGAGATATTTGTGCATCGGGTTCGTGATCATATGAGTGTGATCGCGTAGCTTGTGGGTCTCAGTTCTTCACAGACGCGAGAGTGTCCACGCGTTCGCATAGAAGAGAGATCAGCTGGGGGCCTCAGGCGTCAGGCCTACGCCATCGCGTAGGGGAAGGTCACTTAGCCATCTCGTTCGCGTCCCTGGATTCACGTTCACGTATGGTGTTTTAGGGAAGTGGTCATTTTATTCTTCGATATCGCGAGGGGCTTTCCGCGATCGCGATTCACATTAACTGGGCAGAAAATATTTAATTCCAAATCGAGGGATTTTGTTCTATTTTACATCTTTTGAGCTAGAGACCTTCGTTTTGGGCGCTTTTTGAAGAGATTTTCAAGGAGTTGATCGGGGTAAGTGATTTTTAATTGGATTTTATTATTATACATGAATCCATCATTATTCTTACCATTTAATTAGTGTTTTGAGTTGGGAAAATTTGTGAAAACTTCATAAGCTATATTTTGAGGATTGGAAGGTCGATTTGAGGTCGGAATTGAATAATTTTAGTATGGTTGAATTATCGAATGGGTGTTCGGATTTTGTAAGTTTGGGAAAACGAGCCCGTTGTTGACTCTTTGAGTTGACATTTTGTTTTTCTTTAAATATTGCAACTTTATTATGCGAAATAGTTTCCTATGGGTTGTATTTATGGTATAAAGTTATTTTTGCTGGATTCGAGCCATTCAGAGTCGGATATTCTCGAAAAAGGCTTACTAGTGGATTGAGTTAGCGTGTTTGAGGTAAGTATCTTGCCTAACTTTATGGGGGGGGATTACCCCTTAGTATTGGAGTTGTTTTGAGTCATTTGTGGTACGTGAAAGCCATGTAAGCAAGGTGATGAGTGGGTACGCTATATGTGGTTATTGACCAGTTTAAGCTATGTAGATTCTTTTCACGCGTTTAATCGAATTGTCATAACATGTTATATCCATCATCATTAATCTATCCTTAGATGTTTCTTTTGACATTGTTAATACTTGCCCCATCTCTTACTTGTTATTTGCCCCTATCTTCTTTGTTGTAGTTACTGTTTCCTTATTGCCTTGTAAATTATTTAACTGTTAAGTTACCTTACTTGAAGTTGTTATTTCTTGAAATATCTTATTGTTGAGTTTTAGTGTAGAAGTTGTAAAGGCTGTGATCACATTGAGGCAAAATTGTAAATTGTTGAAATACCATTCTTATTGAGTTATTCACTTTTAGTTGCTATTGTTAAGACTCTTCTGCACATTGTGGTTAGGCCATGGGCTATTTGTTGTGGAAAGACTGATATTGTTGATTCTTTTGGCAAGTTGTGGCATTTGGGCACTTGAGGTGCGAGTTGTGATATGTTGTGGATACGCATGCGGTGGTATAAGGATATGGGTTGATACACATACGGTGAGATAAGGTGTGCTTGATATGCGTGCTGCTAGTAGGGGAACTACTTGAAGCCACACGGTGTGATAAGGTGGACTACAATGTGGGTAGCTATTTCAGAAAAAATAATTTTTTAAAAAAACTAAATGTAAGAGTCCTGCGGTGATATAAGGAAAGATTATGATTATGATTGTGAAATGATATTATGAGGCGGTACCTCAGCTGCAATTCTTGTTGTTATCCTTCATTTACCTCACTTGTAATTGTCCGCATTGTTTCCTTGATGTTCTTATTATATGTTCCTTCCTTGTTGCATTTATTGCTTTAATTTCAGTTGTAGTCTATCTAGTTATATTTCCTTATTGCCTCATTTTCCTCGTTTACATTCTTAAACTATAGTATACTTGTTCAATTTCTTATTATTACCCTAGTAGGTGTATTGACGTGACCCCGTCACTACTCTACTGGGGTTGGGCTTGATACTTACTGAGGGCTCGAAAGAGATGGTCTTTATGGAGGCTCAGAGTTCGTGGCAATTTATCCATTCGGGTGCTACCAAGATGGATTATGATTTGAGTCAGCATCTTGTCAGTGAAGGAGGAGGAGGACATGGTGGGAGGTGTCTTGTGGTGGTTAAATTGCTAGAAAGTCAAGTATGAATAGTAAAAGACGAGTGGTTGCTTAAGGAGACAGTTTAACTGAAGTGGGAGTGGCAGAGTAGCGTATGGATTGTGTGGCAGGATAGCCACATGCTTTGAGAAAATTTAGAGCTATTTGGGGATCTTAGCGGACAATGACTAAGTCTATGAATTTCATTTGGGATGGTGACTACTGTACTGAGGGAGTTTGAATATTACGAAAAGGAGTTTGCTTTGAATGAAGAGGGGTGTGAAGCTTGATTATCGTTTTGGGATGCAACATGACTTCAAGTTTTGAAACATATAGTTGGACCTTCAGTTGATGCTAATGTGAAATGAATGAACTCTTATAGATGGTGGACGAGCATGTGCTAAGGAGGGTTACTAATTTTGTGGTAGTTGTATCCAGGGCAATGTCATTGGAAGATGTCGACATGAACTTACACGGGTGGGCTATCTCCTGTGAGCATGCTAGCGGTTGCATGATTTTTGATGATGTTCCTACAAAGAGTTCTACTTCCTCCCTAGCGGGAGGCATATACTGCGATATGAGCTTTGATCGCTTGAAGAAGATGGTACAACTATCAGGAGGTCGAATGTGCGATTGTGGCTGATAATTCAAAATGTTTTAAGAAATGTTTAATAAGAGATTACGAGAATTTGGCAGGTTAACGACGCAAGATCATGGTAATTGAGAAGGAGGAGTCATTGTGGGTTCTAGATTTATGTGATTGTAGCTTAAAGCTAAGTGCGGGAGCCCACCATCTATGATTGGGTCACATGGTTGTGTGCATGTGTAGTTCCTTGTTATTGGTGCATTGGTGGATTAGTTATGATCGAGAAAATAAAACATCAAGCATATTTTGGGCAAAGAATTGGATGTATATGTGCTAAATTTCACCTTATCAATTCATGTGCATATGTTGGGGATGACTCAGAATTTATGCTTCTTGTGGATGTGATGTGGAAAGAAATGAATTCACCCGATTTCTTCTTTTGAAGTGTTCATGTGATAGCAGAGCACTAGTATTCCGTTATATATTCGGGACCAGGTGAGAGTGAGTGACTCTCGATAATGGTTCTAGTGGGTTCAAGAATTAAAGTGCAGTGACTATGGATTTTGGGTCCGTTGTATGGTTAAGGATTGAGTTTTTGTAGTGGTTTATGGAAGGGACTCAGAGTGTTTCTATATTAGCGTCGGGGGTCTGCGGTGCAATGTTAGAGATATGAAGGGAAACAACGTCATATAAGATCTTTCAGAACAGGTGCATCAGTTGGAGATACTATTGAGTGCATGACGAGGGTGTGAGATGGTTGATGGGTGTTGAGGCAATGTGGTCTCATGATTTGGGGTCAATCGGGATGAGTGTTGTTTGAGGTCCGTTATGTTTTTTAATAGAACTATTATTTCAAAGGCAAGTCAAGAGTAAATTAGAAGAAGTTGAGTCAGGTAGTAATGGTTTGAATCAACATGGTTGTGGAAATAATCAGTTCTTTCGGTGTGTTAAGCTATACAGGTGTTTCGTGGTGGTACGTGCGGGCTTGACAGCCACCGCAATTTGATTGATTGGAGGTATTTGATTACGATGGCCTTGTTAGGTGTAAATGAATCCTAGAAGAGTTATGGTTGTTTAGACCAACTTGAGCTTTATATTTTCTACGGTTATTGGAATTCGGTTGCGTGTTGCAATTGTTCTTCTGAAATAAGTGGAGTAAAAGGGTTCTAGCCGATGAAGTGTTTATTCTACTGGTGGTTCAGGGGTTATGATGAAATTCTTGTACTCTCGTGTAATGGCATGATATGTACAGTGACTGGTATGGAAATTGGAAGTTGAGGATCAAGGTAGCGGTTCTGCATTTATAAGAATGTCACAAGCTCGGAGGAGTGCAGGAGGATTTCAGATGTTTAGAGTATGCTGGCATTATTTTCGGGCAGTCTAAGGATGGTCTATTTTGGGGTAGAAGTATTGGGTATTGAAATACAGCTGCATGACTAGTACTATAGAAATAGCATGGTCGATGGACATTGATGTTCAGATTTTGCTACCTGGTACGGAAGGTTGTGGGAGTATATTCGACGGGAAGATCGTATACGTGTGACGTGTTAGTCATTTGATTGTTAGAGATTGAAACCAAGTATGGAGATTATGGTACTGTTGCTAATGTGGGAGTTTATGCCTGAAAGGCGCTCTATTCCTTTTGTTGTGGACTATGGGAGTTTGTTCTGGATTGGACATATGCTTGTGTGTGTCATGAATAGGATCATTGTGGATCCTTGAAAGGTCATTGTCCTAGTATGGGAAGATCAAAATCGGCATGAGGTACGTTGGTAGGTCTAATTTGAATGTGTGCTCGGATGTGTTCATTCAACATAACATTGATTATGTGAGAGTCTTCAGACTTTGGATGTTATTCTTGTCATCAGCTATTTTATGTAGTTCTCTATTACACCATGTGGGTTGTGAGATGGCTTGATTATTCGCACATGTGTTGTGATCCCGTGAATATTGTGGTGTTATATGAGCAAGATGGCTCTCGAGGTGCATGTCATTTATTGCACCTTAGTCGTGCATAGGTTTTGTGGTTCATGGCGCTATTCGTCTCCCTAGAGTTGTATTTATGCACTTGGCGTGCTTATGGCCGATATTTGGGCATTTCGTGGGGATGAGCATTATGGCTTGATGGGTATTTCTTTATTGATTGTTATGTATGGACAGGGTAGCATGCCTCCACGGGCATGTTGTTAGGATTGGGTTGCACACCGCAACAGTATCATGTGTGGACTCAACAGTGAGATGTTGAGTACAACTCCTTATACGTATTTTGTGCGCCTTGTTTCTCATCTCTGAGGTAGGTTCATAGCATCTGTTTGACCGTTTTATTCGTTACGCGGGCTGAATGATTTTACCTGAGTTCGTTTTTCCTTAGTTGGTCATATTTGAGTTGTGACTTGTTGATGCATTGATGTCGTCGTATGAGATTTTAGGTAGTTTTTGATATGGCTGGTCGGTCGAGTAGCTTGTACTGGGTGAAACGAGGTTTTCGGGACTGATATCAGTGCAAACGGAATTATATAAGGTATATTAGAGGGAAAATGTCACTATTTAGTTCAGAATGAGGCAAGGGTTCTTGTTGCGCGTAGGAATTCCATGAATTATTTATTTGGCAGGTGGCTACGAGTTTCTACACATCTATTTCATCATTATAGTATTGCGAGGGTCGGAACCAGACTTATATGTGTTATGAATTATACTATGGGCATTGGATTCGTGAATTTGCAGCTATTGTGGTTGGAGGATGTTATATTAGGCATACGAGTTATGCGGTGCAATGTGTGATTACAACATGGGTGGATGATCATGTTTTGGGTTTAGCGTGTTGATATTGATACAGTGTTCGTATGTTAGAATCAGGTCTCGTAGAGAATTCCGGGTGTTGGAATTTGTCTCTAAGGCTTGTGGGCTAAGGTAGCAGGCAGGATCTTTAGTCATGATCGAGCTAGTGTTCTCACATGGGTTGTGGTGGAACGGGTAGGTTCACGAGGTGTTAAACGGCTATTTGAGCAACTCTGGAGCGGTTCTTGGCACGTTTGAGGACGAATGTATGTTTAAGCGAGGGTGAATGTCACGACCCGACCAGTCATTTTGAGATCTAGTGTATTGTTCGGCGGTTTGAGGCCTTGAGTATCTTCACTTCATGTTTTATGACTTGTATGCATAGTCAGAATTGAATTTCGGGAAGTTCAGAGTTGATTCGGATGGAAAATTCTCAATTCTGAAGCTTTAAGTTGGAAGAGTTGACCAAGGTTTGATTTTTGTGTAAATAACCTTGGAATCGGGATTTGAAGGTTCTAATAGGTTCGTATGACGATTTTGGACTTGAGCGTATGTTCCAATTGAGTATCGGGTGGTCCGGGAGCATTTCGATGCTTATTGTAGAAGTTAGCATTTTGAAAGTTTTAGAATTTCCAAAGTTTGGTCTGAAGTGAAATTTGGTGTTATCAATGTTCGTTTAGGATTCCGAGCCTTAGAATATGTTCGTATTGTGATTTATGACTTGTACGCGAAATGTGGCGTTAATCTGGAATGTTCAGATATGATTCGGACGCATTTGTCGAGGTTTGAATGTTTGAAAGTATAAAGAAAGGTTTCGATCATTGATTTGTTGTTTTGATGTTGTTTGGTATGATTTGAGGCATCAAGCAGGTTTGTGTTATGTTTTGGGACTTGTTGGTATGATTGGACGGGGTACCGGGAGCGTCGGGTGTGTTTCAGGATGGTTTCAGACAAAATCTCCTTGTTTTATTATTGCTGGTTTTTGGTGTTCTTTGTAAGAATCGTGATAACGGGTAAAGGGACGCGATCGCGAAGAGAAGCTGGAGCTGGGGAGGAATTTGTGCATCGTGAATGCGACAAAGGGGTTGCGAACACGTAGATACGCTGAGTTGCTCTACACAAACGCGACATGGTGTCGCTAACACAAAGAATGAAGGGGACCTGGAGGCGCTAAGCCTTCGCGAACGCAGCTCGAGGACCACAAATGTGAAGCAGTAGGACATGGAGGCATCACGAACACGACATGACAATCGCGAACGCGAAGGAGGATTTTCGGCAGCTGATCTTTTTGCCTTCTTGATCGCGAGGGTATTTACGTGATCGCGAAGAAGGTAATTCTGGGCAGACTATTTTTAAATCGGGGGTTTCGCTCCTTTTCACCTCATTTCTTCCATGGGAGCCGACATTGGGGCGATTTGTAGCGCCATTTTCATCATCAATCTTGAGGTAAGTGATTTCTACACATTGTGAGTTAAATACATGGATTATATTGTCACGACCCCAATGCCCTCCTTGGGAGTCCTGATGGTACCTAGTCTCCAACGCCTAACACTTACTGAATTAATAACAGATTTTAACTAAACAACCATAAAACATGATTCAATTTTCTATAATAAGCCAATAATCCCAAGTACAATACAATATCCCAAAATCGATAGTATAAGTCATAAGCTCTACTGAGTTGTGCTTGCAACGTTATAAGTACAATTTCTCAGGAATAGAAATAAATAATACAAGTATATTTCAGAATGTGATTCCGAGACATGCGAAAGCGACGACAGGTATACCTTGATGTCTCCATAGAAATACTTGATCCTCTATCTAATGACAAACGCGCTCCCAATTACCTGGATCTGCACAAAAATGTGCAGAAAGTGTAGCATGAGTACACCACAGCAGTACCCAGTAAGTATCAAGACTAACATCGGTAGAGTAGTGACGCGGAACAGTCAAGACACCTACTAGACATAATAACTTGTGCAATTATGATTATAAAACTAACAGGGAATAATATAAAGCTAAACATGGTAAGAATAATGTTACAATACTTGCAATAAGATCTAGAACAAAAAATTAACGACAAGGAGCCAATAAGGTAATAACGCCGTAAAGTAAGACGAATACAGTTTAAGTCCGGTGAAACCAAATAAAGGAAAACAAGTAACAACCTGATAAAAATAATCGCTTTCACATAAGATTTATTCAAGAATTTCCCCCGAGGTACCGAGCCTCATAATCACAGATCACGGGTCCCAATCACGAACCCTAATCACTTGGAATCTTGTGCCCACATTACAAATCACAATCGCACGGACAACTCAAGTTCTGCATGGACAACTCATGTGCCAATGCCATCAACACCTCATATCTACACGGACAACTCACGTGCTAAGGGAATGACAATATCTCATATTCGCACGGACAACTCACGCACTAGCAATAATAATATCTCATAACCGCATGGACAACTCATGTGCCAATAGTAGAAATATCTCATATCCACACGGATAACTCATGTGCCAATAATACAACTCACACACAGAAGGCAAGTATACGAGAATACATCTAAATGATCAATAACACCAGGGTTCATCTTCTTAGATTGATATGAGTGACTAATTACGGTGTATGCTTGCGCAACTGTTCTATCACGACTTGAGTCAACAACTAAGATCAGAGACAACGAATGGCACATAGGAAAATACACAAATATTATCAACAACAATGCCCCCAAGCCATCACAAGCCATCACAAATCATCCCTAATATAGTCCCCTTTGTCTCGCCGTGTGCGCAACAATAAAGTAAATGCCCACCTTGTCTCGCCACACACGCATAATAATTCTCCCACCTTGTCTCACCACATGCTCAAACGCAAACGCAAACGCGCGCGCAGACACATACACACACACACACACACACACACACACACACACACACACATATATATATATATATATATATATATATCCCGCCTTGTCACGCCTCATGCGCAAATATCAATAATACAAATAGCCCGGAGAAATCACATGCGAACACCCCGACAATCCTCTCAACAGTATCACGTGTGCCAAAAACATAACAATACAATATACAACTTGCACTACATGTGCCCATATGACATTTCCTTAAAACAATTCTAATACAACAACCACACATAGCCCTCGGCTAAACAATACTGAGTACAACAACAACATAGTAACACGAGAGTACGACAAGTAAATCAACTATGGAATTACAAAACACAAAGAAACGGGAGAACGAGCTCACAATGAAAGATATGACAAGTGACAATGGTTTCAATTAAGAATAACGCAACAATGGGAGAGATAATATGTAACAACGATATCGAATAAGAACAACTCAACAATAGGAGAGATAACATGTAACAATGATTCTAAATAAGAATAACCTAACAATAAGAGAGATAACATGTAACAATGATTTCAAGTAAGTACAACTCAATGATAAGAGAGATAAGATGTAACAATGACTTCCAATAAGGATAAGTCAGCAATGGAAGAGATAACAACAACTTCAATTAAGGATAATAAGTTGCGGAAGAGATAACATGGCAATAAAAGAGGTAATAACTTCAATTTAGGCATATATGAGTATATTTGGCAATAAAGGGTAGAACATGAACCAATCATCTTCAAATAAGACACATAAGGGTATGTTTAGAAATGGAAGATTTAACATGATAAGACAACTTCATTTTAATGTACATAAGAACCTAAGAGGCTAAACAGTCAAATGTTCACATATAATTTGTGTACACACTCGTCACCTCATGTACATGTCTTACACATAGTTCAAATAGTACAAGAAACCAATCCCTACGGGGTGGTTTCCCACACAATGTTAGGCAAGATACTTACCTCAAAAGCCCTCAATCAGTACTCTAAAATGGCTTTTCGTTTACAATTCACCTCCGCTCGGCTCAAATCTAACCAAACTCGACTTAATAAGATCAAATAATACAAGAGAAATCAATTCCAAAAAATAAAGCAATAATCTTTACATAATTCCTCAAAAGTTAACAAAAGTCAACTCCGGGTCCACCCTGTCAAAAACCGGGTCTAAGGGTAGATTCCAATTACCCATAACCCCTCGAGTCCATATATGTGTTTTGTTTCAACATCCGAGACCAAATTGACTATCAAAACTCAAATTTTTCATTTTCCAAAATATAGACAAAATTTCCCAAAAATTTCACTTTGACACTCAAGCTTTTGATGTTAAAACTCACATATAATAAAGTAAATTAGTTGGAAATTGAACAAAATCACTTACCCAGTGATTGTACATGAAAATCCCTCTTCAAGATTGCCTCCTACGAAGCCTAGGGTTCAAAGATGTGAAACGGAGACCAAATATTCCGTCCCTCAATTTTTGTCCAGTAGCAGGTGTCGCAAATACAACTAGGGGTTCTTAAATGCTTGCGAAAACCGCAAATGCGAAAAAACAATTGCAAAAGCAAAGAACCTCACATCCTTGTTGTCATCGCAAATGCGATGACTGGTTCGCAAATTCGAACTTTGGACCATCGCAAAAGTGATCAAGATGATCGCAAATGCGATCACTGCTGAACCTAGACCACCTTCGCAAATGCGAACACAGTGTTCACAAATGCAATCCTAGTAGACTAAGCCATATCTTGCAAATGCGATCTCCCACCTCGCAAATGCAATCTCCCACCTCGCATTTGCGAGACTTGCAGCCCCTGTTCAATACCAGCAATTTCCAAAACCCTTCCAAACATTCCAAAACGCGTCCGAAACTCACGCGAGCCCTCGGGGATACAAATCCAACATCAACACAAGTCTAAAAACACAACACGGACTTGCTCGCGTTATCAAATCATCAAAATAACATTCAAAACCATAAATCAGACCTCCAAAACACATGAAATCAACATGAAACTCAAGAACTTCTAAAAGCACCACCGCACATCTAATTCCTATCAAATCAACTCGGAATGATGCCAAACTTTATGAACAAGTTAAAAAATGACAAAACGGACCTTCTAAGTCCTGAAATAGATATCCAAACACGATAGCTATGAAGTCAACCTACAGTCAAACTTGTAAAAATTCTAAGCCTTTAAATTGCCAACTTTTGGCAAAACCACATAAATCAACCTACGGACCTCTGAATTCGGTTCTGGGCATACGCCCAAGTCCAAAATCATGACTTGTAAAAGTCAAACCACGGTCAATATTTTCAATTTAAGCTTGTAAATTGAGAATCACTCATCCAAATTCATCCCGAAACATCTGAAAATCAAATTTGACCATGCACGCAAGTCATAATACACAATATCAAGTTACTCAAGATCTCAAACCACTGAACGGATCGCTAAAGCTCAAAACAACCGGTCGGGTCATTACATTCTCCCCCTCTTAAATAAACGTTCGTCCTCGAACATGCCAAGGGTCTTTCCCTAACCATCAAATAACTGTATGAAATCACCATGCACATACATACGAGTGATCCCACATCACCTCAAACCACATAGGACCGACAATATCATCACAACCGAAGATTATTCCTTCTACTCATGTTGATAAGATTTAGAATCCAATTTCCACATCTACCAAGTGCCCTATTATCACCCAACCACACTGTAAAATCCTCAACTATCTATAACAACTCATGCATACACCCACAAGGTACAACCACACTACATCACACATCATCCATATGCCCATAGCAACAAAGCTGACCACAATAGCAGCCCAATTTCAAGCCCAGTACCGGCAAACAAACTCATATCGACTAGAACCTTGTTCTAAACCTTCTCAGCACTAAAAATAATGCAAGAAATAATCAAGACTCATAACTACTCATCCAATCAACAAGCCACATCAAATGCCACCCAGACACATACATCGCAATATGCCACCCGAGCACATACACACACTCGAATATGACTAAATATGGAAAGAGGAACACATGAGACAACTTTCAAACAAACAAATAGGTACAACACCCTACCGATACCTTGCTACGGATCCAATCCACAAGGAAGAAGCAAGAACACAGAACAACTACAAAGATCTAACCTTAATATGACCTCACCGCGACGCATAGCCCGGCAACAACACACCTATTCACAAAGAATACCAGGTCCCCATCCCCCACTCAGAATCACGAGTAAGGTAAACATCTCAGCAACTAAACTATTCTACTAACTCAACCTTGTAGAACCAGAACCACAACACGTAACAACTTCCCATACCTATAGAGTACCCAAATCACAAGTCGGGCTAAACCATCCAGAGATCACATCAAACCCTACCGTATTTAACTAACAGAAGTCCACCCAAGTCTCATGACCTACCCAATGATTGTAGATGAAAATCCCGCTTCAAGATCGCCTCCTACCGTGTCTAAGGTTCAAAGATGTGAAAATGAGACTAAAAATTCAGTCCCTCAGCTTTTTGTCCAATTACAGGTGTCGCAAATGTGACTTTGGGTTTGCAATATGCGAATCCCGCAAATGCAAAGAAACAATAGCAAACGCAAAGAACCGCACATCCCTGGTATCATCGCAAATGCGAACTTTGGACCATCCCAAAAGCTATCAAGATGATCGCAAATGCGATCACTGCTGAATCCAGACCTCCTTCGCAAATGCTAACACATTGTTCGAAAATGCAATCCTAGCAGACTAAACCATATCTCACAAATACAATATCCCACGTCGCATATGCGAGACTTGCAGCCCCTGTTCAACACCAACAATTTCCAAACTCTTCCAATCATTCCAAAATGCATCTGAAACTCACCCCGAGCCCTCAGGGCTCCTAACTTTACATCATAATAAGTCCAAAAACATAACACGGACTTGCTCGCGAGATCAAATTATAAAAATAACATCCTAAACCACGAAGCGAACCTCCAAAACACATGAAATTAACAAGAAACTCAAAAACTTCTAAAAACACAACCGCACGTCTGTTTCCTATAAAATTAACTCGGAATGATGCCAAACTTTGCAGACAAGTTCCAAATGATAAAACGAACCTATTCCAACTCCCGAAACAGAAATTCAAACATGATAGCTATGAAGTCAACCTACGGTCAAACTCGTAAAAACTCTAAGCTTTAAAATTGCCAACTTTTGACAAAACAACACAAATCAACCTACAGACCTCCAAATTCGATTACGGGCATGCGCCCAAGTCCAAAATCACGATACAAACCTATCGGAGCCATCCAAACACCTCTACAGGGTCATTTTCGCAAAAGTCAAACCTCGGTTAATATTTTGAACTTAAGCTTCTTAAGTGAGAATCACTCATCCGAATTCATCCCGAAACATCCAAATATCAGATCCGACCACGCACGCAAGTCATAATACACAATATGAAGCTACTTAAGACCGCAAACCAGTAAATGGATCTCTAAAGCTCAAAACGACTGGTCGGGTCATTACATTCTCCCCCTCTTAAATAAACATTGGTCTTCGAACATGCTAAGGGTCTTTTCTCAACCATTAAATCACTATATGAAATCGCCATGCACATACACATGGGTGATCCCACATCACCCCAAACCACATAGGACCTACAACATCATCACAACCGAAGATTATTCTTTCTACTCATGTCGATAAGCCTTAGAAACAAATTTCCACATCTATCAAGTGCCCTATTATCACCCAACCACACTGTAAAATACTCAACTAGATACAACAACTCATGCATACACCTACAAGGTATAACAACATGACATCACACATCATCCATATATCCATAGCAACAAATCTGACCATAATAGCTGCCCATTTGCAAGCCCAGTACTGGCAAACAAACTCATATCGACTAGAACCTTGTGCTAAACCTTATCAACACTAAAAATAATGCAAGAAACATGCAAGACTCATAATTACTCATCCATTCAACAAGCCACATCAAATTTCAGCCGGGAACATACATCCTAATCCAAACCCAACAAGCACAACTAGAATATGACCGAATATGGAAAGAGGAACACATGAGAGAACTATCAAACAAACCAAACAGGCACAACTCCTTACCGATACCATGCTACGGATCTAATCCACAAGGAAGATTCAAGACACATGCAACAACCACAAAGATCTTACCTTAATGTGACCTCACAGCGGCGCATAGACTGGCACCAACACACCTATTCACAAAGACCACCAGGTCCCCATCCCCCTCTCGGAATCATGAGTAAGGTAAACATCTCAGAAACTAAACAAAGAAACTAACTCAACCTCATAGAACTAGAACCACAACACATAACAACATTCCATACCTGTAGGGCACCCAAACCAAAAGTCAATACAAATCATCCGAAGATCACATTAAATCCTGCCGTATTTGCAAAAACTAAAACATGAATAGTCAACAATATTATTTATGAGTAAATGGAGCCTACTTAAAAGATTTGGTAATCAATAATATACGTGTCAAAAGAAGCTAATTGGGGCCTCATCCTATATGTTTATGATTATTGTACGTCTCTCATCGGTCCTACAAGAGTGTGTGAATCATGTTGAACATGATTGACAATAACTTGTTACCTGCAATATGATTTTATAATAGCTTAACCTGTCTATATAAGCTCATAATATGCTTCAAGCAAATATCAATAACAACAACTTTTGAGTCATACATATTCCTAGTGAAGTGACCATGAAATCGCCTGTTGCTCTTTTCTTGCTCTTTTCACTTGCTCTGGTAAGTTTTTATCAATGATTAGTTATATGCCTCCTTTTGGTGGGTTATTATTAATTACTATTTTCCTGGTGCACTATCATGCGTTTCTCTTTCAACTGCCTTGCCTTTCGAATTGCAACGCCTTTTCATATCAGATATTAACAATAGAATTATTTAACTTGTGCTCCATATCTTTCAATTTATCTGAACTTATTTGACTGGGCACAAAAGTTTTCAAAAAGATGAAACCTTTCGAAATTTATAATCTTAAACATACCATAATATTTGTGTGGCTATAAGATTGTTAAATCATGTAGTCTTAAATATGTGATACTATTTGTGTTGTTATGAAAACCTTTTATTAAAGGCAATATTGGAATCCTAAAACTAAAAGAGTTTCCTTATTAGAGATGGGTTCACACTGAATCAAGAGGATATAGGTTCATGTAAAACTGAATTTGTCACGACCTAAATTCCACTATAGGTCGTGATGATGCCCAACGTCGCCACTAGGCAAGCCAATGGTGAACTATCTATTTAATTGGTAATTTTAATATTTTGAAAGTCATTTATTTTTATTTAATACAACAACAACAACAACCCAGTATAATCCCACTAGTGGGGTTTGGGGAGGGTAGTGTGTACGCAGACCTTACCCCTACCCTGGGGTAGAGAGGCTGTTTCCAAATGACCCTCGGCATCCTTCCCTCCAAGAACTCCCCACCTTGCTCTTGGGGTGACTCGAACTCACAACCTCTTGGTTGGAAGTGGAGGGTGCTTACCATCAGAGCAACCCACCTTGTATTTATTTTTATTTAATAATGGAACAAATATTAAGTGTTCGTAGTAATGTAAAGCGTAAACTAAACATAGAGTAAAGTAGCGAATTTAATAATAAAAAACCATGAGTATCTACTAGAAATTTCCAAAATCCGGTGTCACAAGTGCACGAGCATCTAGAAGAATATACAAAACTCCTTAAGACTATTTTCTGAAACAACAAAGACAGAAATGATAAACATAACAAGCGATAGCTCCGGGTGCTACAGGACGGAGTATGAGAAACAACTCACCACTAGGACTCCGGATAATGCAGATGCATTAACGAATATCGGATGTACCTGCCTCAAAAACTGTACAATTTGTGCAGAAGTGTAGCGTGAGTATGTAAACAACGTGTACCCAGTAAGTATCCAGTCTAACCTCGAAGAAGTAGTGGCGAGGGGTAGATATCGACACTTACTAGTGGTCGATATACATAATGTACAAGAATTATAAATAGGCATGAAATACAACAAAAATAATGGAAAAAGAGGCAATAATTAAATGATTATTTAACTAAATAACAAATTAAAAGTTCCCAAATATCACATGCTAGTCTCAACAAGTCAGGGCCTATAAGTAATTACAAGTTCTCCAGTCATGAAGGATATATCGAGTATAATCGGACTCTTAGCGACAACAAGCACGAGTTATGATGAGGTCTTACGACCCGATCTATAAGAATCATGTACATACACTACCGAGGTCATACGGCCCGATCCATAGATGCATCACATTATATAAAAATATTGCCAAGGCGTTCAACTCGATCTATAGGAAAAGGAAACTCTTCAGACTACGAATTTAAGTGTTTACAACTCCAAGGTAAGCCCATATTAGAATATAAATTTTTATCAATAATTAAACATTCTTCCAAATCACTAAGTAATGACGCTCGGTTTAGCATAACCTTTATCCAAATTTTACTCATTAATACAAGAAATTAAACTAGCAAGTTGAGTTCAAATAGTGCAAGTAATTGCATGATAAAGTCCTATGTCTACCCGTACATAACATGAATTTTAACTACGTACGGACTCTCATCACTTCGTGCATATGTAGCACACACAATTAGTAGCAAATAAATTTTTTAATGCCAATAGGGTTAATTCCCTCTTACAAGGTTAGGCAAGAGACTTACCTCGTTTCCAAGTCCACTTTCCGGTCTACAAATCACACAACAATCCTCGAGTTGGTGCCGAGCAATCCGAAACTTGCCAAAGGTCGTACAAACTAATCAATAATTGCTCAAAAGTTCATAATTTAACTATTAGAGTAATTACCCAATCCAGTCGACTAGAATACAACTTAGTCGACTACCTTGCAATAGAAAAGAAAAATTACAATTCCCC